>VDFB02137383.1:0-14481 GCA_007258455.2 Sequoia sempervirens
TTAAGCAGAAAGCTAAAATTAGTAACATTTTTGGCGACCTCCCAGGGATGTTTTCCTGCTCAAAAAATAAGGCCAATTTCCTTGCTTATCCATTGGGCATGGAGTCCATTTATGCCTTTTCCCGATTCATAACTTAGTACATAGCTCATTCATTATGTTGATGTTGCTTGATAATCTTGTTGCAATTGATCATAGTTCCATTGAGTATACATTTGTTGTTCATGACATTGACTTTTCATTCCATGTTATGAATGAGAGATGTCTATTTGATTGAACTATGCTTAGTTAACAACAAGGTCTTCCTAATTTCCCCCCAAAGAAACTTAAAGTAAACTAAAACAACTGTGCAAACAACACTTAGAGAAAACAGAGATGCAACTAATCAATGTGCAACAACACTTATTGAACATCTAGAATCTACTAAAATATGTATAGATTTAGATCATACCTCAAAAACAATGCTTGAGGTGGATCCCATTCACTGGGATTGGCTCCACTTCACCATCCAACTTAGATAATTGGAAGGCATTATGTTGTTTCTATCCAGTTATAATGTAAGGTCTAGTCCATAATACATCAAACTTGGAGTGCTTTCCAGGTTTTCTTTTAAGTTCATCCCACTTCAGAACTATGTCACCTTCTTGGAATACTCTTGGAGATGCTCTTTTATCAAATGAACTCTTCACTTGAGCTTGGTGTTGCTCAATCTTCTTCATTGCTTCAGCTCTAATCTCTTCCAGCTCAATCAACTGAGCCAATCTTGCTGCCATAGGCTCTTCTTCAATCATGTCTAGCTGGTTGACTAGATCAAGGGCTAGAAGTTCAAATGAAATAGGTAGCCTTGCCTCTTTTCCATACACAATCATGTATGGTGATAATCCAATCGATATTTTTGGTGTAATTCTATTAGCCCACAAGGTTGATTTCAACTTGGTATGCCAAGCTCTTTGATTACCTTGCATAGTCCTTTTCATGATCCTCAAAAGGTTCTTATTAGTGGACTCAGCCTGCCCATTGCCTTAAGGATAATAGTTAGAAGATGTATTCAGATAAACACCATTTCTAATAGCCCACTCAAATATCTTAGTTCCTATAAAATCAAGTGCATTATCTGAAACTATTGACTCAGGAAATCCAAACCTAGTTATCAACTCTTCATAAAAGTTCAGAACAACTGTCTCATTAGCTTCTTTAAGTGCTATAGCTTCAGTCCATTTTGAAAAGTAATCAGTGGGTGTGAGCACCCACTTGTGGCCTGCACTTGAAGGCGGGTTTATAACTCCAATGAAATCTAAACCCCACTTCATAAAGGGTTGTTCAATTGGAATTGGCTACAATAGAAGGGCTGCCAACTTCTCTTTTCCTGCAAATATTGCACACTCCTTGCATTTTCTTACCCATGAATGGGAATATTTGAATAAAGTAGGCCAATAATAACCTCCTTTCATTATTTTAAGAGCTGTAGCTCTTGGAGAGAAATGACCACCAGTTGATCCTTCATGAAACTCATTTAAAACTTTATCAACTTGATCAACTTTTATGCATCTTAACAAAATACCATGAAAATATTTTCTAAATAGAAAACCATTCAAAAGTACACAAGGAATTGACTGCAACCTATAGTACCTTCTTTTTGATTTACTCAAACTAGGAGGACACTCACCAGTTAACAAGAAATGTGTCATTTCTTTCACCCAACCTGTTGAAGAAATAGGTGCAACAATTAGTTCCTCATCCTGATGAGCTAAAACAACATTTTCTTCTTCTCCTGTATTGTTGTTACTGTTCTCTATAAGCTGTTCACAAAGACCTTTACCTCTAATCAGTTTAGTAACCTTTATCTCAAGGTCATATTCCATCACTTTTTTCACCCAACCAACTCTTTTACTATTCAAATCTTTATTCAGCAAAAAATCCTTAACTGAAGGATGAGCAACCAAAAATTTAATCCTGTTGTTAGAAAGCATATGTCTAAATTTCTTTAAAATTATGATAACAACTAAGACATGCTTTTCAACAAAGGAATAATTAAGCTCATAATCCTTAAGAATTTGACTGAAAAAAGCTATGGGCTGTTCTAACCCATGATCATTCTCTTGAACTAGCATAGCTACAATACTATCAATATTCCCATATGCATACAAAATAAAATATTTTGAGAAATATGGGTTTAATAGAGCAAGAGCAGTTGCAAGTGCTTCCTTGATAAGCTGAAAACTCCTTTTTCCTTAGTCGAGTTGAAGGAAACATTTTTCTTTAACATTGAAGTCAAAAGCACTAATAACTTAGCAACATCTGGGATGAATCTTCTTACAAAGTTGATTCTACCTAGGAAACTTTGTAGACCTTTCTTATGTGTTGGTAAAGGAAGAGAAAGGATAGAACTTACTCTCTCCAGATCTATGGAAATGCCATGTTTCGATACAATATATCCAAGCAATTTACCTTCATGGACAACAAATACAGATTTCTTTGTGTTGAGAGAGACACAAAACTCTCTACACCTTTCAAAGATCTTTCTCAAGTGATCAAAGTGTTCATTTGAATTTTTTGAAAAAATAGTTACGTCATCCAAATAAACTAATACAATCTTATACACCAAACCTTTGAAAGCCATGTCCATAGCTTTTTGAAAAGTAGCTCCAACATTTGATAAACCAAATGGCATCCTCTTGTAAGCCATTGCACCCTATTTAGTTGTAAATACTGTTTTAAACTGATCTTCTTCCTTAATTAGGATATGATTATATCCTAAGAAGCCATCTAATAAAGAAAATCTCTCAGAACCTAAAACAACTTGAAGAATTTGTTCCATAGAAGGTAAAGGGTGACGATCTTTCAGAGAAGCTCTATTAAGGTCTTTGAAATCAACACAAAGTCTAATTTCACCACTTTTCTTTCTCACAGGAACAAGATTCGATACCCAAGAGGTATGTTTAATTGGATAAATAATACCACTCTCAATGAGCTTATTCAACTCTTTGATCATGAGGGGCTCAAGCTTGCGGTTAAGTGGCCTCTATTTTTGTCTTACAGGCTTGGCATTTGGCTCAAGTTCAATAGTATGCTGGGTAATAGAATGGTCAAAACCTTTCAGATATGAATATTCCCATGCAAAAATGTCATTGAACTCTTGACAAAGTAAAATAAATGCATGCCTTTCTTCTAATGTGCATACCTTACCAAGCTTCAAAAGCTTATCTTTGAAGATTTGAACACCTTCATAATGATCTGCTTTAATCTACAAGCTGGCTTTTGCTTTTATAACTTAATCATCTGTATTAAAATAGACTCCAATGTAACCAAGCCTTTGGGAAGTTTGTTGGTTTTGAGCTATATGATCTGATCCTCATACTATTGTTTGAGTTTCTCTTTATTGTCATTGGAAAATTTTGCTTCTTCTCTCAAGAAATTTATGATCTGTTGATCACTGTCAAATACTTGCCAATGCATATTATTGTTAGGAATAAATGATATGACAATACATTTAACATACTGTTGTTTTTTAGAATTACTGATATCATTAGGGATATCATATTGAGCGCCTATGGCTGCTAGTCTATCAACATGATTATTTTTAGTTATGGGAATCGACAACAAATTAAAAGCTTGAAAATATTCAATAAGATCCCATACTCTATGCTTATAAGACTTGAGAAGATCATTCTTAGTAGTATGGATACCTCTAACTTGATTAACAATCAACTTTGTATCACCAAAAACTTGTAAACAACAAATACCTCTCTTTTTTGCCCACTAAAGACCATGAATCAGAGCTTCATACTTAGTTGTATTATTGGTGCAGCTGAATGTGTGAACCTGAATGTAGAATAATATTTTTCACCAGTTGGAGAAATGAACATACAACCACCTCCAACACCATTCCTACTCCTTGAACCATCAAAGAACAGCTTCCAAACCTCATTTTCTTGCTGATCAAACTGCTGTTCAACACTGTTGACAAGATTAGGAATGAAAAAATTAGATTCATACATCAAATATACTCCCAAATTTACCTCTTCATGCTGTTCATTTGAAGAATTATGAACATTCTCTGCTGCCCACTCATCCAATAGAACATCAAGGATATTCTCTATCTGTGTATTAGACTCTTTAGTTGCAAGAATATCTTCTTGATCAAAAAGAGCACAATTAACAACTTCTTTATTAATGGCACTTGCATTATATGGATCAATATGATTCTTAGCAATAGGTTCTAATTTGATAGTAACCTTGGTTCCATATCTGGTTCTAAACAACATATGAGACCAATCAGAGGACAAGTATCCTCCAATTTTAGCAGTAAAATCTCGTGATAAACATATGAAAAATAATGGAGTAACTTTATAACATAAATGTCCTGAGGTATTGAGAAATTTGGGCATGCGTGCAATGTAAGACTCAAATTTTTAATGACTCCTACTGTTTTAACAACAATACCATCTAGTTGAACTACCCCCTTTTCTAATGGCTCATACTCTATTCCCAATTTGTCAACGATTTGCTTGGGCATTATAGAACTGCTGGCCCCCGAATCAATCATACAATTGTGTACTAAATGCTGGCCAACAATTAGAGTTACATAAAATGGGGGTGGCTTAACTACGGTGGTATGCTGTTCTTTCTTTTCTTGAGAATCATTGGTAAACACAATCTTTGAAGGTTGCTGATTAGATGCATCATCAAATAAAGAAAACTTTAACAAAGCTTCATGTAACAAATATTTTTTCCTAGGAAGAGCTAAAGAATCCAACATGGAAACACTGACATGTGTTTTCTTCATATGATCTAATATGTTAAAGTTTCTAGTACTAACCTTTTGCTATCCTTTAAGAACAAAAAAATCCTTTTGTACTTGTGCTGATTGAACTTGTGATTTAGGCTGATCTTTGGCCGTCACAAGTTGCTGCCCCAGATCCACAACCCTCTTTTTACTCCTTGTATTGGCTGCTATAGAATCACTTGACTAATTTTGTGCATTCTTGACCCCACAAAACTCCTCACCTTGCCAATTCATGAAGGTGATGTATCTAGATTCCCTTGTTCCACATGAGTAGACTATTGTTCATGAGCCTCCTGAGATGAATTATTTGGAACAACAACACTACTTTGCACCATTAATGCTTGATTCAGAATACCATTAGAACAAGTAGACTGGTTATGCGGTTGATTACATGGAAAAAACCATTCGTAATTAGTTGCCATGTTATTTTGCACTGGTACTACCTCTTTGGAAGAACTAGGGGCATTGTGATTATAAGGGTGGAAAGGTCTTTGATTGAAATTCCTCCTTTGAATTTGAGGATTAGACTGGAATGGAGCTTGGTAAGGTGGCTGATATTGCTACTTTTTAATACTGACCAACTCATTACTAAAGGTTTGCAAGATCTTTTGTATGTTATCATTTTTCTCTTTTATGCTTATCAACTCTTGGAATTGGTTGGGAACAACATGCTCTTGAGTTGTTACTTGATTATTAAAAGCTGGAAATGAAGGAACAACTACAGTGGGTGGTAACACTGGGATAATTGGCTGTATATCAACAAAATGTGGCATTAGAGGCCTAGGTGCTAACTTACCAGCCTGAATTAAACTATTTTCTGCTCTAATAGCAACATCAAATGCTGCTGGTAAAGAATCCCCACCCATAGATTGTCTTGGAAGTGAAATATCACTATTCAAAGCTTTCAAGTAAAACAAAAATGCATAATCATTAGAAGGTTTTACTGAGGCTGGAATCCTATTCCAAGTCTTCTTGAAACGGTAATTGAAGTCCACCAAATGTTCATGTGGAGCTCTTTTGATGGTAGTGAGATGCTCCACCAATGAGAGATGGCCTGATTTGTCCTCAAACTACTTATTTATCTTCTCCCCTAGTTGATCCCATGTTGTAACTGAATTTACAGGTAGCCCCCTAAACCATTGAAAAGATTTACCCTTAAGAGAGGCTACCAAGAGCCTTATTGCAATATCTTGTTCTGTAATATGATGTAAACCACACAATGAAGCCACATCTCAAATGTGCTTAATGGCTGTTGTCTGATCTTTACCAGTAAAAAATGGTAAGCTCTTAAGGGCTGCTACTGGAATATCATTATGATGGGCTAAATTTAAGGGCTTCCCTGATCAAATGAGACAAAAGGTTGATTCCTAGGTGGTGGATGAGCCATATTGATTACTGGAGAACTAACACTACTTGAAGAACTACTAGAAACAATAGAAGTAGTTAAAATTTGAACTGTAGAACTTACAAACAGAGGGTTACTGAAGGTTGAAACATGGATTGTTTCTCTTCTAACAGCTCTAGTACTTCTTGATGGTAGCTCTGAATGCTCAACAGGTTCTTCACTTCGTCTTGTTTGGTAACTTCTCATGTGCTTTCTCACTGAAAATTGCTGAAACCAAAGTTGTGGAGTCACCAAGTGTGAAATTTTTTCCTTTTTGAAGGCTGGAAAATTGCTTCTCACACCATAATAGCAACAAAATAAGCTCTTTTTGAACCGATAAATCAGTTCAACGTCCCACTAGGCGTGCCAAAATTGTTAACACAGGGATTTTCACCCAAAGATAAGTTGAAAAACTTCTAAATCCCATGCAACGTTGGACTACTCTCAGGCTGTGGGTATCCTATAATGAGGGTAGACCTCTAGGTTATGGGCTATTTCCCTTTGGATATTTCTTGTAAACACTGACTTTAGTAGAGGAAAAGGGTAAGAAGGACAATGCAGAGCAAAAATTCACAAAAACTAGGTGATTCACCAACTAATAAATGATTTGAAATTGCTTAAAACCTCACAATATAACTCAACAAATGAAACCATACAATCTCAAGAATTTATTCATGCTACAAAAAATAAATTCTAATGATAGCCTCTAACTTTCTATTCAAAAGGAAAACAGTGATGTTTTCACAAATATTATGCAAAAGAATGAAAACACTAACACATAGACCTGCACTATGACATGATGTTCTTTTCATTATTCAGGATCAGAGGGAATTTGATTAAAATAAAGGATGACCTGATATTTTATCCTTATAACTCACAATCAACACTAGAACAAAGAATAATGGAGAAGGAAATAAGCTTCTTATTGAAAATAGGAGACAAATGAATTACAAATTTGTAAACTCACAAAGAGCTGAGTTACAAAGATGAAGAATCTACCTCACTGACCTGGCGAGAGCTAGCCCCTAAGAAATGAGAAGATGAGCCTGAAAATTCTCAAAATTTGGTTGAATCTTGGCTCCAAAACATGATGTGTTGTCTTACTTCTCCTCTAATCAAGGCATGTAACTGCAAGAGAACTCTATCAAGAGTTGTGAATCTCAAAACAACCTCATGGGTCATATGCAATTGAAAATCCCTCCAAAAGAGGGTTATAACTAAAAGTGAACTCAAGTTTTGTGCCTCAAATTTCTCCTTGATTGAAATCCAATCAAATGGAACCCAAAACTGAAGGTGAACTCTTCATTAGGTGCTTCAAAATCCCTAACTTTACTCCACATGTTGGCATTGATTTCTCAACTATCTCCATAATTCAAGCAAAACTTCAATGTTCCAATTGACTCCCTTTTGAAGTATCTCATCATTTGAATCTAAGATGGTAGGAAAGATAGCCTGATTCAAGCAATCATAATCTAAAATGCATAATTTTAAGGCATTGCTCCTTGTGGTGAATGATGTTAGCTTTGGTAGGAGTTCAAAGTTCTAACCCACATGATGGTTATCGAAGTTAATGTATTACTAATTTTCTTAAGTGCTACTATTTCTCCATAACTCTCAACCCCATGAGTTAGATGTTGTGAATCACTATAAAAACTACTTGAATTAGACATTAAAGCAGACAACCAAGTAGCTCGATCAAATAGGCAACTAGCTCAAGCAGGGAAACAAGTAGCTCAAGCAAGCAAACAAGTAGCTCAAGAAAGCAACCAGTTGAAGCAAACAGGCAAGTAGCTCAAGTAAGCAAGCAACTAGCTTAAACATGCCGGAAAGTAGCTCAAGAAGGCAAACAAGTAGCTCAAGCAAGCAAGCAACTAGCTCAAGTAAACAAGTAGGTAGCTCAAGCACACAACAACTAGCTCAAGTAGACTAGTAGGTAGCTCAAGCACACAAGCAACTAGGTCAAGTAAGTAAGCAACTAGCTCTAGCAGTCAAGCAAGTAGCTCAAGTACACAAGAAAGTAGCTCAAGCAAGCAAGCGGGTAGCTCAAACACACAAACAAGTAGCTCAAGCAGCTCAAGCACATAGGAAAGTAGCTCACGCATACGAGCAACTAGCTCAAGCAAGTAGGCAACTAGCTCAAGTAGGCAAGCAAGTAGCTCAAGCATACAAGCAACCAGCTCAAGCAAGTAGGCAACTAGCTCAAGCATGCAAGCAAGTAGCTCAAGCAAGCACAGGATGGCAGGAAAGATGCTCTGATACCACTGTAATGTCCCTTACCTAGCCTTGCTCTTGAATTCGCTTGTTTGCCCTAGAATTCGATTGTTGATTAGGTTTAGGGTTTCTTCTTTCCAAAAGGAATGTGTTTCTCTAATGAAATAATCCTAGATTGAAATCTGCATTCACCAATTTAAAAACATTTCCACATACACATATTTGTTAGCAATAATATCTAGATATCCACAATATATTCATAAACATAAATCAATTAATGAAGACATAAGAGGAGTGCCATAGGTGAATCCGCCCTGAAGCCCTCATGTAAACTCAAGAGGTTGTCCATCACAATCCTTCTTGCCTAGGGCTTAGTACCTGCATACTCCACCCATGGTAACACCTCAGAAGACACTCGTCCTATTAGGGGAGAGGAACCATAGAGTCCAAGTGGCCTAAGGCCTACCACCTTCTCTTGCCCAATCCCGTATCTTGGGCCTAAGGGGCAGAGACCTAGGTGGGACCCCCATCTTTCTATAACCCAATCCCTAGTCAAGGGCCTAAGGGGCTGCAAAGCCCAATCCCTTGTTAAGGGCCTAAGGGGCTGCAAAGCCCAATCCCTTGTCTAGGGCCTAAGGGGCTGAAAGTGGGGTTTTTAGGCAATCCACTTCACCCATGTTCCATCCATCCTAATAGGTTTACAAGCACATAGTAGACAATCTTTAAACAATCAGATATATTTGCCTTCATCCAAGATTTATTTCATGCCTCTAATCAAATATATTTTCATTTACCAATGGTTCTTTAAGTTCATCATTTCCTATGATAATTCTCATTATGCTAAGATTAAAGGAAGTCATTATATCAATAATCAAATTAACAATATCTAGTTCTTATATTTAGAAAATGCTAACTATTATTGCTAAGTGAATACATCACCTATACTGTTGTGTCTTCCCATGATTCTTAATTCCTTAGTCGCCCTCCTTCAATCTTACATTTGATTGATCATAAATATTAATCTATCCATTTTTATATTATGATCATAATTACTTATAAGGCTCAATAATTGCTAAGCATCATTATTGCAATGATCGTGTGTGTGTATATATATATATATATTTTTCTAATTAATTTTAATCTTCCAATAATCACTTACTATAAAACTTGCTTCTCCAAATATATTCTTGACAATAACACTTAATCAAATAAATCTCCCATAGTTTATTTCATTTCCAATCTGTTGCTTTATGCAGATTTCTAATTGATTCCTTTTTCTTTTTCTTTTTTTTTCTTTTTCTTACATTCAATGTCTTTTTATATCTACATATTTAATTTAAAGGATACATCTTTTCAAGAGAGATGTCCTTATGAAAAGACACAAACATTTATTTAAACCTTCATTATTGTTTTTTTTTAAACCACTTTTATTTTTTTATTTTTCTATTTTTTTCAAACTATTGTCTTTTGAAAGTGGAATCGCTACCCTTTAGAATATTCATTGCCTTTCAATATAGCTGTTGCTTTTATAATGAAGTCTTTTTCTTCACTAATAATCGTTGCATTACCTCTTCAATATATAAATATTATTTCTTAATATTTATTCTTAAACTAGTGGTTTTATATGTATTATAATATTTATGACTATAATTATAATAATATTTTATTAATATTATTTTGTATTATTTTTTCTTGTGAAATTTCTATTATTATGATATTTATAATGTACTAATATTAATTGTCTTGTTTATTATAATAAATGTATTATAATTATAATATTATCTATGATAATAATATTTAGATTGTCATTACATTTTTGATATTTATTTAGCTAGTTATTTATATTTCACACTAAAATGTGTTTTTTTTATTATGATTTACTTATTTATTTGCATTTTCATGTTACAACTTTGGGACATGACACATTCAAAATATTTCATTTATTTGTATTTCAACATATCATTTATTTTAAATGATTTATAATCATCACTTAAAATAAATATTTACATTTGAATTAAATGCAAAAATAAATAAAGTCCTATCTCTCTATTTTGCATTTCCATAAATAACTTTTAAAATGATTTATAATCACCATTTTAATAAAGTCTTACATAATTTTTTTGAAATACCAAAATAAAGATAAAGCCAAATGTAAAAACTTAAAATGATTAATTTTCTTTTGAAATATTTACAAGGCACAAATGATGCCATGCCTCTTAGCAAATGAATAAAGCTTTTTAAATATGAAAACTTGAGAGGCAAATGTCTTTCCCATTCGAACCTTCAGGGTTTCAAACCCTAAATGAATGTAACACATTCATTTTATTTTACTTCATTTGCTGGCTGAGAGGAGCGCCGCCATGGAAGAAACCCTAGTCGAGCCTTAGCTGGAAACCTCTGCACTCAAGCCATTTTTTGAAGGTTTTTGGTAGATTCAATGCAAAAATCTGAAAGTGAGTTTTGATTTATTCAAATCTAGAAGTCTTCTTGTTTTGAAAATCTTTTGCAGCTTATAGGCCGCGGCTTAACTGATAGATCTGATGTTCTTTTATATGGTTGTTCTATCTTAAATTCTCCTTCACCTTGGCCACCATGTATGCTTCTTTCAAGATCTGTAAAATCACTTTTAGGCAGTTAATTGAAGATTAAAAAACAAGGTCGATTGGGTAAGCTTTCTCCTTTGCTGGTAATTTCTTGAAGTTCTTCATTTCTGGAAAATCAATATTTTATTGATGCCATAAAAAAATAATAAATCTTCATTGTTTCTTGTGAATGAAATTGCATGATTAGGCCGCAGCTTAAAAGTCCTTGCTGGGTTTTTCCTAAAGTTCTTCATGGATGCCATGATAAACTCTATTTGAGCTTCTAAATGCATTATTTTTTTTGTTCCTCTGAAAGTTTGTTTTCTTGTGCTCATTTCTCCTCATGTGTTGACTTCCATGAAGCTTATACATTAAGATCTCTTCATTATATCTTATAGTTTCTCTCTAAAAAGTAATTCCATGGTATTGAACACTGTCATGATATATGAAGTTTAGTTTACCATCATAATTCCTCACTGTGCATTTATATTCATGCCACAAAGGCTCTATAAATGATGCATTTGTTCTACAATATGCACTTTAGAGTATAAACAAAAAGCCTCTACATATATATTGTCATAATGCAATTTTTATATTTAAGTGAAATATTCTATTTTGTTCACTCATTCTTTAATCATTAAACATGCTTTCTTTGAATTGCCATATTGAAACTGATTGTCCTGTAGTTTATCATAGCTACTCTTCATTTTTGTACATTCAAATATTTCATAAATGAAATAATTTTTACCCACATAATGCTTTGCAAATATAACACACATGAAACATTTTGACAAAAATAAGATTTTCTATTGTTGTTTCAGATATGTAAGCAATACTTATTGATTTTTTTTATGATGTCTTCATGACATTGTGATCTCTTGATGATTGCTTTGTGAGGGAGGCGCTCAATATGTATGCTTGTTCACTATCACTCTATTTTCCACTGTTGATATAATGGCTTTTATCATTTGCATTTCCCTCTTAAAATAGCTCAATTAAGCTAATTATTTGATAACTTCGACATCGCAGAGCTCAACCCTTGAGGGAGCCACATTTCTCCCCACTCATGTTGTAATTTGATGAAATAGTAACATTACTTTTCCTGTATCTGCACATAAAAAAAACAAGTTAGAAAAAATAGTGAATTTGATAATCTCTCCTGATGATTTGATTCATAAGTTTTTACATTTATCTCTCAGATATTGACTAGGTTCATTCAATTTGATAATAACTATAAATCATACATCTATTGATAAGCATGTAATTGGATATCATGTCCTGAGCTCTAACACAAATTTACAATCAACTGCAGGTTCTAGAATTTAGGAGCAAAGGAGTTGAAGACATTGAAGATCAAGCTGGAGAGCAACAAATCAACCCTACATTAGCCTCCTAGGCAATGACAGACATGACCTTCCTCTTATGTTTCTTTCTTCTTTTAGTTAATCTTCAGGTGTATGGTTTATACTTGTTGAATTTAATCAACTTAGTCATAACCCACGGCTTTTGTGGGGTTACAGAAACATATCTCTTAATAAATTAGTTACTTTAAAGTATGCAATGGCTTGTGTTTCCATTTGAACTTGTTCTCAATCACATAATCTAAAATAATTGATATGAATTTTTTTAAAGCATATGCATTTTGTAATCAACTGAAGTAGTAATCTCATCATATTTTTCTTCAAAATTGCAACTCTTTTTGGATAATCAACAATGACAAACATTGCAGAAAATAATGACTGTTTACTTCATTTCATGATTTTTTGTTTTCCAAATGAAAGATGTTTGTTACTTTGTTAGGATTCTTCAATAGTTAAATTTAAATTGTTTGAATGATTCTAATAAATCAACCCCAAAAAACTCTTTCATTCTGAAAACAAAGGTTCATTGGATGAACCATAAATCAAAAACTTTAATAGCCCACAAAATAATTTGCTCATTGAAATCTTCACTTGCTAATTTAGCGGGAAGCTAAAAATTAGTAACAAGTCCACACCCACATTCTCACGGCAAAAACTATTTTACTAAATGGGTAGAGGTGATTCTTGTGAAGAGAACCACTTCAGAGGTGGTATGTGACTTCATCAAGGAGAACATCTTAGTTAGATTTAGAGTTCCCTACAAGCTGGTCATTTGATAATGCAATGAGTTTTTCCTCCAATGAAATATCACTTTTCTATTATGACTATGGAGTCTCTTTATCGCATTTGGTTGATTACTATCCCCAGGGAAATGGTTAGGCAAGTCTAGTAATAAGAACCTGGTAAGTATCATTAAGAAATTGGTGAATGAGAATAAAAAAGATTGGCATATGAAGCTTTACGAGGCTCTGTGGGAAGATAGAACAACTCCGAAGAATGCAATTGGAATGACCCCTTTTGAACTAGTATATGGAGTGGGAAGTGTATCGCCTCTTCTACTAGAATTATTTTCTTGTAAACTATAAACTACAATTGAGGATCAAGAGTTTCGTGATGCCTTAGACAAGAGGGTTTTATATTTGGCCAAGGTTGAAGAGCAATGTGACAAAATGGTAGATAGATAACTATGCATCAAGCCAAGGTCAAGAATATTTTTGACAAGAATGCTAGGCCCAAGAAATTTTTGACAAGAAGGTTAGGCCCAAGAAATTTATGATCAGAGACTTTGTACTATTGTGGGATAAACACACAGAGCCAAAGGGTGCTCACAGGAAATTTGATGCTCTTTGGACTGGTACATTTAAGATCACTAATGAGTGTGGACCCAATACCTTTCACCTAGATTATTTTGATGATACTCCTCTGCCTCTTCCTTATAATGGGAAAGATCTCAATATTTATCGAATCTTATTTACCCTTTGGGGTTTTCTCTTTTTAAATAGTTAGTTTAGGGTTTTTGCTCAAATTTTGGTTGTCTTCTTTGTGTTTGAGAGTTTCAGTTTGAATAATCTTTGGACTCTATTTCCCATTGGATAAATCACTTATCATGTAGGTTTTTCTTCTGGGTTCTTTGCTTCATCCTTGTCATTCTTCATCTCTGGTCAAAGCCAGTTGGTACTAAGTTTCTGGTCATCCTTGGAAAATATGCCTATTTCAAACTTTGGATAAGTTATGTGTCAGCAGTGTTTTATCAGGCTACTCTGACTCTCCCCTTGTCTACCGCGTAACCCATCCTATTTGTTTGAATATAGTGGTAGTGTTTTGTCCAGTCATATGAAATTCTATAGCTCTCACTTTGATCTATTTTTGAGCTAAGGCAGTGTGGGTAGTGTTTTGTTAAGTTCATCAAACTCCCCTATTTACTGCCTAGATAGAGACAATTAACGTTTCAATGGTTATTAAAAGGTGGGTGGTGTTTTACAACTAATCACAAACCTCAATGGTGGTTTTCAAAGTTATGTGAACTAGCCACTTCACCCATATAGCGCTTCCTTTTCAAATTTTTGAAATGTGGTTGTGTTGGAGTGGTGATGTGAAATTTGACATGTGCCTCCATGACAAGGGGATTTTTTTTTATTCCTATCTACTCATACATTTCCC
>VDFB02137384.1:0-19975 GCA_007258455.2 Sequoia sempervirens
CCACAAAGAAACCATTCACCAATGCTTTTAATTTCATCTCTGTACCCCAATGGCCCTACCACCAATGAATGAGACTATCCCAATTTAGGTTTCTCCCATACCACTTGCAATCAAGCCCCGTTGCTCTAAAAAAGAGATTGAAGGCTAAAGCCATTTCGATCCAATCACAAAGGATTCCCTATTACCCCTCCTAGGTTGAGAAGGGCAAATCTTTGTCCTCAAAAGTGATCCACCATTCAATTCCCTATTCCGGAGATCGGCTCGGCTTCCTTCCAGACTCCATTGACTGATTAGATGGGATTCGATCAGCTTTCCATTCTTTGCTACTCCATCAATGATTCATTTTTTGAAGCGCAAATTTGAATTTGGCTTTCGGGGTTCCCTTCGCTGCTGCACATGCGCTTAGTCCTCCGGGACGTAGCGAAACTCTATCCTTCCTTATCAACATCTCCTGCTTTTCCGCAGCGCACGGATCCCTTCTCACTTACGGAAGCCTCCATCCGCAGGAGCTGCTTCCTGCAAACTGGGCTCCTAAGTTACACCAGTTCCTCCACTTGCCATCCTCTCAAAGTGATTGTTTGCCCTCATTCTCAATAATTTTTTGGTTGTGTTCGGTCTCTATATTCCAATTGCACTCTATTCTATTAAGCTCTGTCAAACGACTTCACTTTGTGGATATTTTTTTAAAACTATATGAAAATCCTTTCCTTTAACTTCTATAGTGAAAAAATATTTTGGTGAAGTCTATATTTATTGCTGTTCTCATGTTACGGTAGTAAATATTTTGAATTTAAAAGATTCAAAATTGGGCTTTACATGCTCCTATATTGCCTAATATATTTTGCAATTTTTATATTTATATATGTCTTTTTATTATTCACGTTTTAAATTTTATGTTTCTTTTCTTTTAAAATAATATCAATTACAAAGGCATCAATTATGAAAATAATTTTACCATTTATATTTGATCCCAACCCAAATAATTACCATTAAAATCATAATTGTCCAAATAATGTACGATTTTAAATTGAATACATTCTTGAATAAAAATGATTAAATATATATTATTTGTTACAATTACTTTCGTAAAATAACTTGTTCTAGTAACTCTAAATTAATATATAATTTTTTTAAAAATAGAAAATTTATGTAATAAATAATCTAAACTTTTAATTTTTGCTATTACTTATTAATCTAAATTGATTTAGACTTATGTATACTACATGACATGGAATCATACGTCCACCACAATCTATGGTCTGTGGACCTCTCTTCCTTATACAATACTAATCCATATCAATACTTTAAAAAAAAAATCTCCTAATTGACCTTAACGAAATCAAATGATGCATTAATCCTCATTAATGCAGTGTGGTTTTATTTTCTCATAAATCATAATAACCCACGACCAAAATAAGACGAGTCGAGGATGCATACAAGTAGATGAAATCCACCAAGAGTACACCGAAAACTGACGTTGAACTGGAGTGTAATGGAGTCCATAATAATTATCTGGCATTGAACGGTAGTCTTAATATCGTAAATATAGTTTTCAAACTGTTGCAACATCATGGGACATGATGCATGTATGAGTGCATCGTAGGGGCTGTATAGACGTTGCTAGTACCTTATACGATGCCAAATCACTCTGTAAAATACATATGATGTGGTCATTTTTAATGTCATTTCTATTGTGTTTTGTCAGGTCAGCACGAAGTTTGGTGACGTGTTCGCATTCTCGGGGCCAGCGCCAGAGACCATTAATGGAAGGCTGGCCATGGTGGGGTTTGTGTCTGTAGTTGGGGTGGAGCTATCGAGCGGAGATCTGGTGTCGTAGCTGAGTAGTGGAGGGGTATCGTGGTTTGTTTTAAGTGCAGTAATGTTGTCAGTGGTGTCGTTGGTGCACATGTTTAAGGGGATATCGGTGAAGAGCAAGCCACAGCCAATATTTTCATCTTCAATAGAGATTTGGAATGGGCGTTTGGCTATGATTGGCTTCGTGGTGTTGGCTGTAACAAAATATGTGAGGGGCGGTCCTCTTGTATAATTGCTTCCTCTCTTTATCATTCCAATAGCGAACCAATATGGTGAAAAGAAGGGGCCACATAGGGGCCCATCCATAATAGCGGTGCATAAATGACTTGCCCTACCATCTACGGCGTCGGCAAGATGGGTGGGGCACTGTCTATGTAGGTGACAATTTGCACCGGGCATCGATGGGCATCCAACATCCGATGGTTGTGCCCGTGTAAACCCCCTGCAGTCCTCCTAACGGTTTCTGTTGTGCCATGCACCTGCTGCTGTCCAATTGTATATAATTAAACTATATTAATACTGTAATTTAAAATTGATATCTTAATATTTCAAACATTAAAATATATCAATGTTTATAAATGAATTATTGAATATATTAAAAGTAAAAAAATGCTATTCAAATAATAATAAGTAGAATTTAAAATATAACTATATATATAAATAAAAAATATCAATTTCAAACCATTCTATTGAATTAATAGTTATTTTATTTTAAGTTATTTATTTATATTTATATATATATATATATATAATTCTACTTATTATTATTTGAATAACATTTTTTCTACTTTTAATATATTCAATAATTCATTTATAAACATTGATATATTTTAATATTTGAAATATTAAGATATCAATTTTAAATTCTGTCATTTTAAAAAACCTCACGAGACTTAGTTATTTTTATTACTCCTTTTGAAAATTACTGTATTATGGTATTAATATAATTAATTATATACACAACCCGGGACGTGGAGGTGATGTGACAATTGAACAACAGTAGGTGCATGACACAACAAAAACCCTTAGGAGGACTGTAGGGGGTTTGCACGGGCATAGCCATCGGATGTTGGATGCCCATCGATGCTCGGTGCAAATTGTCACCTGCATAGACAATGCCAATTGGTGGGAGGATCCATAGTTTGGCACTCTAATTTTTATGTTTCTTAATTTTATTTTAAAATTTCAAATAATCCTATTTTGACATCATTTTTGGCAAGTCCTCTTTTTATAATTAAGGTTTCAGGGTTACATCATCAAATATGATGTCACATTATCATGCATTTTGTTGAGTGTTTAAAATGATAAAAAATAAGTTAGATCGATAATTACATACTAAATCATGCTTTAAAATTAGTGTATTGATATGACATCACATGATTTTTTGCCTTATAAATTTAAGAAATACATTTCATTGAATTATAGATACTCATCATCAACATTCACAACACAAATCAATCAAATGTCAATATATTGTACATTTAAATTCCAGGTTCAAACTTTACATCTAGCCATAACTAGAAACTTTTAAAAAATTAAAAAATAAACCTTATCATCCTCTTCTACCTACCAGTTTGCAACCTTGCCATTTCATTGCCTATTAACTGGCATGGCATGTATCAATTTGATGCCTCTTTTCCCTATCCAGGTTGTGTTATCTACTCCACATCTTTTCACCTCTATCTTTTCCTTTTAATCAATCTCAATTGCTAAAGCTGTTGGAACTGCCCTCCATTTATCCTCGTAAGCGCAATTGTTTAATTTCAGCCATTTTCAAAGTGTAAATTATAATTTATGATGGAGTATTTCCTTCAAAAAAATATTATAATTATACCCAAAAAAATTCTAAACAAATAAAATTAACATACCTACGCAATATTTTTCGTGAGTGAAAAAATCTACTAATTGGATGTCAAAATTTTAAAGTGATCAAAACTATAATGATTTGTGGAAGAAATGAAGAAGGGAGTAGATTGGTGGCATCTTTGGTTTTTGTACAAAACCGTATGGAATAGCGGTGTAAAAATGCAAGAAGTGGTGTTGTGTAAAATGCAGAGCAGAGTAAGTATTGCAATAAATTTGTAAAGTCATTTTGAACGATCACAATGCATTTTCTAGATGCTCTTTGTATAGGAAATGCATTCACCTCTCGCATGGAAAGAAATCTTCAGACACAAAATCCCACCCACTGACATATTCTGCATTTCTTTCGACTTTTTTTTTTAATTGATCAAAGAAAAATAAATTACAAGAAAAGGCTACTTGGAGTAGTAGAGAAACATCAACCTATACAAAAACTATACATCAATAAACTAGAAACAACACTATGTTACAAAGGCTGTACAAAATATCAACCATTACATACAAGGGTCATATTACAAGAGTTGAATAGAATTTTACAATGATCGACTTCATTGTCCAGCTGAAACTTCACTATTTGTTCTTTGATATGTTGTAGCTGCTGTTTGGTCCTCTCATTCTTCTTACATATAACCCGGATCTGCAAAAAAAAAAGAACATCCACCTGGAGACATGTAAAAGTAAAGTCAAAGAGTACCAATCACCTAATAATAGTTAGTAGAAAACATTGCAGCACATCTATTTTTCCATATATTTTTCAAAACAACATGCCAGATAGAATCAACAAGAACATCTATTTTGCATTTCTTCTGACTTGTTTCAAATCCTCATAACCCCTAGCTAGTCTTGAATTTTTAAGGAAATTGTTTATGTCATGAACACTATTATTAATTTGATTCTCCCCACTCTCCCCATGTACTTATAAATCTACTAAATATAAGTCATAACCCACTTTTATCTAGTACAACATGCCATCCCCTACTTTTTTAATATTTGTTTTCCCAAAGTTCTCTTTTATGTCCTTAGTCACATTCCATATACACAATCTTATAAAAACTTGTGCCATGTAATCCTAAAAACAAATGCTTATATATTGGGATAACACAACTTGCTTCCACTTTCCAAAATGGTCGCTAGAATATTATGAAAAATCTCAGAGGAAGTTGTCAATCAATCATTGGGGAGATGGTTGGGTGAAATTTTATTGTTTGTATAATATTTTTAGCTTAAAATTATATCTTGTAATATATTTATGTTATCTATGATCAATAATTATTTCATATATAAATTTATAAATGATCAATTGTTTGATAATTTTAATTTTTATATTAATATAAGAAAATTTATGAATTCCATTTATAAAAATCATAAATATGTTTATTAATAAGTGAAGTAAATATCCTCATTAAAAAAATTTAAGTATGTCACTTATAAAATAAGTTAGTCATCTAAACAAATATTGTTATATGAAAAAAATAAAAAATCTTATGTTACAACTATGGGGGTGACAATGTATGCACATTGGAACATTTCATATTATATGTTTTCTCTATCACAAATATGAAAGATGAGCATAATAAATACCTTCTAATTTATAATGAAATTTGAGGTTGTCAAAAAAAAATTATGATCATATAAAGTTAAATATAAGTTATATTTTAAATAATATTATGAACTATTTTACAATAATAAATAGTTTTGTGTAAGATATAAAAGATAGAGATAATGAGATTTAACATATAACTTATTTATGATTGTAGATAATAAGATTTATGATTACCAAAATATATTGAGATAATTTAAGTTGCTTATTAGTTATATTTTAAATAAGAATATGATATGGTTCTAGGGGAGAGGAACTCATAATAGAGCACCCTACCTTTGGAGGTCCACATGGTGTGTCATGTGGACTAGACACAAAAATAATTCTTGTCAAGTTATACAATCCTTTATGGACCCACCAATTTTGTTTTTGTATGATAGGACTTCACTTCCATGTGTTACATTTCAATTGGTCCAACATGTTAATGATGTGCCCATTTGGAGGGTTGATCAATCATCATTTGAGTCCACCTTCAAAAATTGTGTGAAGGGGAGCTAGTAGTGGATTAGACAAATGCGTGGTAGCTGAACACCTCACCACCCTCAACATCTAGTTCCTCACTGCATTAATTGGTGTCGCCCTTGAGTCTTCTCTATCCAACAACATGCACTAATGTCCCTTCCCATTTACTCCACCTTAATGGCACATAATTCAAAGGACTTAGATCATGGGAGAGTGGGTGGGCGGCTTTCCACACAAGGCATTGTGGAAAGTCTGATGTCGTCAGCTGCAAGGTGACACGGTTATGCTGACATGGTTGGCCACGTATGTTGTCGACGCCGGGGTGTTGCATGGGTCTCATACCTTTTTGGGGACTTCAGTTGGCTTGTGTTGGGGATGTAATCACAATGATTATTGGCTGTTAGATGAAGCATATTGGTAGGCTTGAATTTATTCGGATGTTGTCGAGAGTTGTATGAAGCCGAACTACATAATATTTGCAGTAGTTTCAAAGATACTACTGGGTCGTATTCTACGCTATCATGAGTCGAGGTGGCATCCTCATCACACCTAGTGGTTGTTGCTTCGTGAGATTGCACAATCCTCATTAGTCGTTGTTGTCAGCATTGATTTGATTGCAATTTATCTACCGAGTTCTAGGTAGATTTGGTCATTTTCTCATCAATGTTTTTTGGTGAAGTCTCTAGTTTATGTGTGTCTTTGGTTTCTGGTGATCATTGGTGCAGTTTTCATTGGGGAGCAGTCAAAATTATTTGTGAGGATTTTAACTGAAATGCTCACAAGCATTGGCACCTCCACGCCAATTCAGCTTAAGGCACAGGCTATCAAATGGCCCTTTACAAAATCGTCATAGACCAATGACTCAAGTGCTACCTAAAGAGGTATGATTCCCTTATTTTGGTAGTTGTCAAGATGGTTCTCGGGTATGGGTTTGTGGAGGATGATGAGGCGTACCATGCGGGCTCATGCATTGCCTCTCGTTTCTTGGCATCAATTTTGGGTATCAAAATGGCAAAGGTGGAGGCGGAGGCTTTAGTCAGGCAGTTCTTTCCTGCGAAGCTTTTGGTAGGCATTAAGGAGGTTCTATACGGTAACTCCTCAGGTGTTGGAATCCCTCGTCCTTAGGACATGCACACTCTTCATATTCCTAGCGAGGTGGTAAAATACTACACATTCTTCTAGATTCAAGAAGGGGCTACCGCTAGTTCAACATAGCTATTTAGTGGTGATTGGTGTCGACTATCTACTGAAGGTATTCAAGCTGCTTAAGGCCCAATGCAGACAATACGTCCCATATTTCAGGGGCTTCCAATGGCTAATGGCTTCCTGGGTGGTAAAAAGTCAGCTTAAAAGTTAAAATAGTTTAGGCTTCTGATTCCTTTTGTTTTGTCGTACACATAGTGTTGGTTGCCCTCAGTTGAGCCTTTTTGTCTTAACATAATCATGCAGCATTGGTCGCCCTAGGTTAGGCTCTCTATTTAGAGTAATATTTTTTTGGATCTGTGGTTGTTTCGTCGAGCTTTGTAGGTGGTTGGGTCTAGTTCTGAAAGTTCGATAGTGTTAGTAGTAGCAACAATTTTGGATATCCTATGTGGTAGACATTTGTAAAAATTTATATTTTATCAATATAATCTCTCTTGTGTATTATTTTTTGCTCTTGTAGAAGAGGAAATTTGCTACTCACATGTCTCTAGGAAAAAGAAGAGTCTATAGGGAGCAAATGGTCCTCAACTACCTCAAGGAATAATGCTCAAGTGACAGGATAAAAAGGTGAGGATTCCAAAAATAGAAAGAGCAGGTCATACAAGTCTTTTCAATAGATTGACAAGTTCTCGACCATGGATGATAGCACAACCCAAGGACAACAATGCGGTGCACTAGTGTCTCATACACACATAAAACTAAGACTATCACAAAAAACACCTTAAGTGGCTACTAACAATCTAATTGCTAAGAATGCAAGGAAGATAAAAGAGAATAACATAACTAAAATAAAGTAAATTAAACTAGGTAGAATATAGATTAAATGGAATGCAGACAATAAAACTAAGGAGAAATAAAGTTCTCACAACAACGTAAGTAATGAAGCCTCCAACAAAGAAATGTCTTCAACACCTGCACACTTAAGACCAAGGAAAAATGTTGAGGTTGTTTAGGGGCTTGTCTTAGTTAAACCCCTATTTCGGTGTTTCCACCTCCATAGATAGCTTGATAGACAAATATATAGAAAGATAAATAAACAAGATATTAAAATGCATAGACAAGGGATGTGATAAATCCCAAGATGTTTAAAGACATAAGACAAGAGATAGATATCACCTGCATATTATATATATTTATATATGTGTGTGTGTATACGTATATTATAGAAATAGTAATCTTTCTGTTTTATTTTGTTCCTCGTTTCATTCATATACCCCTTTTGCTTAAATGAAAAAAGACCCAATATATCAACATATGTATATGACTTAAATAAAGAAAAAATAAAATAAAATACATGTGTTTTGATATGTATGTATGTCATCTTTGTATTGAATATCACTCAATACACCAACATAGGAGTGAAATTGGTTGAACATTGAGAAAAGACAAGTTAAGGGCAATTTTTAGACCGAACACCAAATAAACTATGCACTAAAAATTCACACACACACACACATATATTCTTTCACCTACATAACTATATATGTATACCAACATATGTATTTGTGCTGTAGAAAAATGGTCCCTTGTCATTTTCATGGCCTTTTAGATCTTTTTTCACAGTGTTGGAACTATGTTGCTCTGATTTTATGTTGTAACATGGATTGAACATGCTTATTTAGGTACTAAAACTCAAAGAACGACATCTTGTGAAGGTATTGTGAATTGTTGTAAGACGTTTCTACATTATTCTAGACTCTATTTAATGCATTTTACCTAAAAAACACCTTTTTTTCTCATCGACAAGCCCTATTTTGAAATGTTGTAAAGTCTTATAAAGTCTTGTAACAAGCTTTCATGCTCTTCTAGGAATATTTGCACTATTTACACCCTTCTCATGGTTTATTTGATCACTTTATGCCCTCACAAGTTGTAATTAAGTGTATTTTTTAATATTATCCTGACAAATAATATTAAATACAACTTTTTTCCCAACACATGTTTTTAGGTCCTAGGTGGAACCCATTCTCCATGGGTGGCAAATGAGTCCCCCTTAGCTAAATTGAATATTTTAAATTTCCTTTTGATTTTGTTCAAAATCACTTGATGTTTGGCTTGATGAGGTATGAGCAGATACTAGGAACAAAATTTGTATAAATAAATGTTTTCATCTCATTTACATCTCCTCACTCATTCAAGCATTCAATCTCATTTCAACAACCAAGAATTTTGCATAATCTTTCAAGCACTATTAAGCACTTTGAAGCAACCATTGACATTACTTTTAGACTTACATTATCAAGGGGTTAGGTAAGTTGATCTATCATTTCATGTTATTAGTTGCTTCAAGTCAACTGAGTCAAATTGAGCTTGGAAAGAGTTATTTGTCCATTTCTGTTGTCTTGAGAACCCAACAAAGCGGACTTTTCAGTTGGTGTTGTAGAGTTGTCTCTAATTTTCCAAAATTTTGGAGATGGCCCGGTTGCTACTGTGTGACAGGTCCCTGTAGGACTAAAAATATGATTTTGGTTAAAATCGTGAACGAAACTAGTTCATACTTTTTCACGGTGGAGGCCTTGTGCGCCTAGGCCTTAGGCGAATGAGTCCATTATAATTCAAAAATTACCATCAACATTCAAAACCTCCAAAATCATCTACAATTCATCTAGAGTTGCACTCAAACTCATCTCTGTACTTTATGTTTTGCATTATTTCTTCATTTACATAGTTGTTTATATATCATAATGTGTTTTAAACATAGTTGCAATTACACATTTTGCATTCATTTTTTTGGTCGACCAGTTAGTGTTGCATTTAGTTAAGTCCATTTACATTAAAAAATATTGCATACATTCTGATTTGAGTGATGCATTAGCATTTTTGGGCTTATCTCTCTCCTTTTAGGTGAAAAATGTTATAGGTGCATGAGTAGTCCATAGGGTCCCAAAAATATATGTTTCATTTTGGTGAACCCAACTTTTGAACACTTTAAATTTTTGATTGCATTCACATATTGTATCTTAGTTTCCATTTTCATTAGCATTCAATTAGGACATTTATTTGTTAGTGCATTCTAGGACTTTTCATTTTGCATTAGTGAAAACTTCATTTAGCTTTCATTTTTGCATTGTACATTTCATTGCAAAAAGTAAAAATTTTCATTCTACATTTGTCATTGCATTTTGTAGAGCATTTAAATCATCTTTAAATTTTTGAAAAACACTAAAAATCTTCATACAGGGATTCATTCACCACCCAGGGTGAATCAGTCCCTCTACACCTTTTAGACATTTCTAGCATTTTCTGGGATTTGTTTGCATTTTTGTTTCCTTCAGTTGGATCTTTGTTATAGTTAGAAAAATCTTTGTTATTTCCATTTTAGAGCTCTTAGACTAGCTTGCATTTGCATTCACCCCTCCTTTGTGGTCCTTGCATGAGTTTTTGGTGCCCCATTGATAATACTTTAGTGAGAAGAAGTCCTAGACTTATGGCTTCCTGTGATAGCACTTTCATTGTGGACCTTGGGATCTCACGAGATTCTACTCCTAGTATGGACAATGGTGTATTAGGCCCTAACAATACCACTTCCATGCCTTCACCTTTCCATCCAATGAATGTTGACAACCAAAATAATTCCCTCTTGCAAGAAAAGGTCATTAATATTCATGAGGACTTTGCACATTTACAACAATACTTGTCACTTAAAAAAATTTCCACAACTATCATTGAGAATCTTCATCATTTGATTAAAAGTGATGATGACTTGCAACTGATGAAGAAAATTTCTAAGATTTACAATAAACATGCTTCTTCAAATACCTAATCTGCAACCATCCTGTAAGCCGAGGAGCACCTCAAATTTCTTCCCCTTCAATCATTGCTTCCATCCCAACTTATACCAAACCACAAGTCCATACAACTATGCATTAGGCTACTTCTTTCCTGATTTCCACTACCGTTCCTACTTCTTTTGTGGCACCGCAAGTCCCTTCCCCCACTTTCACACCCCTTAGCATTCCTTTCACTTCCCCTAACATCACTTACACTCCATCACCATTTTCCCTTCCACCTCAACCCACATACCCTGATCCCCGGGTGCTACCACAATAATGGGTTACACTTTTTGGGACATCCCCTGATTTTTGCCTAAAATCGCATATTTTTAGAAAATACAATGATTTAAGACTTCAAAGATTCCATTTAAATGATTTCAATTAAAGAGGGAATGATCAAAATGCCTTAGATCAAACCCCCTTGGATAGAACCTTGTTAGATTTAAACCATACCTATAATCGAGTCTCCTCTACACCTATCAAAATGCCGATAAAAACCACTTTTGATTTACATTTTGGGTGATCAAATGAATTGATTTAAAATTTATGTTTTGTTAGCATGTAGCCCTTATTATAAGCTTCCCAAAAAGGATAATTTTAAATGTGTTTAATTTGATTATTATATTTATTTTTATTTCTTATGGATATAGGATTTTCATTGAACATCAAGTTTATTTATTTGGAACCTTAGGAAAAATAGAAAAATAGAGAAAAAAAATTCTTAAAATACATGTGCACTAGAGGTATTGATGTACTTATTCCAACAAAAAATGAATTAAGTTAATTCAAATGAATACAAAAAAAAAAAGTTATGTGGGCCAAAAGTACTCTTTCCAAATTATAATTACTCTAATTTGGAAAATTAATTAAAAAATGTAACAAAATTATAAAAAATATCAATACTAGATATTGATGAAAATGTATTTTAAAAATTAGAATTGTGCCCTATCTATAAAAAAAGTTATGCGGTATGAAGTAAACATCACTTTTTTAAAATGTTGAGTAGTAGAAAAAATAAGTTATTAAAAATTACATAAAATGATTCACAATTTATTTTTTAATTTTAAAAAAATATATAATTAGAATCTACACAAAAAATCTAACAAATAACTAGTTTGATTCATCTTCAAATTCTTAATGGTTTAGCTGCTATAGGTCTAAGAAAGTGTATATCTGGTGAAAAATCTTGATTTTAATGTCAAGTTTGGCCAAAAACTGTAACCCATTATTGTGGGATCAAAGTCCTTCACAACTCCTTACCACTGTTTCCTCTATGCAACAACAAATTTCCACCATTAGTGAAGGTCAACTTGCTCCAACCACATACCATGTCTGCAGTAGCCCCTTATCCTTAGAAATCTTACGTACCTTGATGCCACAAGGGATAGAAATGTCTTAGTTTGATAATTATGAAGGAAAATGAGATCCTATCAACCATGTTAATGCTTATACAACTTTGTGTAGTGACTTTGTCCTTGACGATAAAATTTTAGCAAAACATTTTCCAAGGACCTTGAAAGATACTGCATTAGAATGGTTTTCCAACTTGCCCAATCATTCCATCCATTCATTCAATGAATTGGTGGATGCTTTCATTAGTAACTTCCAAGTTCCTATGACACCTAAAAAGACAATGGAAGACCTTATGAGATGTAGACAAAACAAGAATGAAAAAGTGATGGTTTTCATTTCATGTTACCAATCCTTATTTGCTCAAATTGATGTCAAGATTCCCGATGCACATCTTCCCAAGATCTTTATCAAAAAATTGCACACCAACCTTCAAGATAAACTCTCCATGATGAAATTTCCTTCATTCATGCATTTATGTACAACCTTATGTGATGATCGAATTTAGTTTCAAGTCATGATTCAAAATCCACTTCTAGCCCAGTTGACAAACCAGAACACACCAATTAAAACCAAAACAACACAAAAAACTTCCGTAAACCTAATAGAGGCTTTTTACAGTTTAATCCACCTCCTTAACCTCAACCACAACCAACCCAATCCATTCCAAATCAAGTTGTCATTGTTAGGGTAGCCATGCCTTATCATTATGGGGATCCAAAGAGATAATTCACTCCTTTACCTGATACTCTCCATAATACAATGAACCAATTAATTCAAACATGCATGCTCAATTTTCCACCTATTAGACCACTTCATCCAAACCAACCATTACCACCCAATTTTAAGCCTAACTCTTATTGTCACTTTCATCACCAAAATGGACATGACACTGAACATTGTAAGCATCTAAAACATTTGGTTCAATACCTCATTGAGTTAGGACATTTTTCCATTGAGGATGTTAATGATCAAGGTAATAAATCCATTGTACCCCCTAACCAGAATTTACAAATTTTCACCAATCCCATGCCTAAACATACTACATTTGTCAAGGCTAGTGAACCTTCAAACCCTGATGTAATGACTATTGATACAAATAGTGAACAACATGATAAAACTTCTATTATTACCCAAGTTAGTCCTATGGATAACTTTGTGGCTATAATAGATGTTATCCCTCATAAGGGTCAAACCACTAAGTCTCTTGATATCATTTTTTCTGCTAAAGACATACTACTAAAACTTCATGATGGTCCTCTCTACATAGCTGGTAGAATCTATGATAATCCCACTAATGGGATATTAGTAGATCCCACTTGTGGTGAGAATGTGATCACAAAGGAGTTTCTAGTATTACATGAACTATATCAAGATGAATATAATAAACCAACTACATGGATCAAAACACATAATAGTTTTTCCTACCCTACGATTGGATCAATTGTACTACCCTTACAAATAGGACCTAAAGCTTCAGAGGTAACGTTTTCAATTATTCCACAATCTAACCAATTTCTTTTGTGGATAGACCTCCCTTGGCTTCACTCAATGAAAGTGGTCCCATCAATTGTTCATAAGTGTTTGAAGTTTCCACAAGACAATGAGATAGTCACCATACATCATAGTGGATTTAATCCTTTATCTTCCAAAGGTAAATTATCATTAGAATTCTTTTGGCTGAACCTATGGAACTAATCACCCCTCACAAGGACTTCTTTTTCATAGCTTATGAAAAGTTTAAAGCCAAAAAGATAGCTGAACTATCTCTTCATAACTCATCCCTGCCTACTTTTGCATCTCCTATCATAGATGAAACCATGCTCCAACTTGAATCTAACATTGAGAAAACCCTCAAACCTCTTGAACAATCACACCTTGAGATTTCCCCATCATCGTTTAAATGACCAAGGGAATATAAAATAAACCCTGCTCAGCCTCCTCACCTTAAACAAGTGTATAAAGCTAAAGAGAAAGTGATTGATCCATCCTCTTCGGTTTCTTTTGTTCTTCCCCCTTCAGAGGTAGAAGAACCTATGATGATTCAATATGCTCTTACACCTTTACAACTCCAAAATAGAATTAAACAGAACTGTAGTGCTAGGGAATGTAGGCATCATCGTCATCTCCTTGCTCATGAATCTCACACAAAAGAAGATAAATAAAATCAACCTTTACCTTTAATAGAAGTAATAGATGACCAACCTCCTTCTCCTGACCTACCACAAGATAGTATAGTGCAACAATCACAACAAATTAAACCAATCCAACAACCTCAATTTTTGATACATCCATCCTTAGAAATCACTCTTCGTCCTCCTATTGTCATTAATCTTGATGATGATGATGGTGATGATGACGCAAAGATTTCCAAAATAGATGAAGAAGTGCATAATGATTTAAATTATTTATTTTCATCCACAATGCTCACTTAAATGATACATCCTCTCCACCAAGCGAAAAACCTATTATGACTCCTAGTTCGACACTTGCAATTATTCCTTTGGACAATCAATCGTCCTCGCATTACACTTAACATGATTAGGAGGCGGAAGACCTGTTAGATGGTTGACTTGCATTTTCATAGCTATCCTTTTTACTTGTCCCTTTTTCCTTTTTCTTTTCATGTGTGTATTGTGTTTCCCAATATTATGCATTTGATGTTCTCTCTCTTTGTACACTTCTTCTATTCGTATCTCTATTCTTCTATTCATCGTGCCTTGTCTTTTTCTCTTTTTTGTATTTTCCTTTTGGGGATGATGCAAGCAAGATGCCTATGTCTCTATATTGACCCAAAAAGGTCCTTATATTTTCTCTTTTGTTTTTATTGTTCTCCTTTTGGGGATGACATAAGCATAGAATGCCTATGTCTCTTCCATGTTGACCCAATCAGTCCTTTTCCTTTTTCCTTTTTCTTTTCTTGTGTTTTCCTTTCGGAGATGATGCAAGTTATTGAGACCAAAATGTCTCCTTCATGTTGACCCAAAATCTTTTTCTTTTCTTTCGCCTTTTCATATTTATTTTTCTTGCATTTTCCTTTTGGGGCCAATGCAAAGCATTGCGACTGCAATGTCTCTTCCATGTTGACTCAAAATGGACTTTCTTTTTCCTTTGTTTTCACTCTCTTTGTGTCATTCTTCCAGTTCTATGTGCCTTGGGGAATGATGACAGTTTCAAGCTCTTTCATAAACACATTACAACAACGAACATACTGACCCAAAATCCATAGATCCCTTATGTGTCTGGTGTGCCTTATTTTCAGGGGGGGCAACCTCCTTTTCTTTCATTTTTCATTTTCCCTTGACATGCCACAGCCTAACTTCAAAACATATGACTTAGAATATGGCTTTCTAAGTTGGCTCTCATGTCTTGTTTTCTTTTTTCTTTTCCTCTCTAATTAAAAGTAATTGATCATAGAACAATGTGTAGCTTCATTTTCATTCTTGGTTCCTAGTGTAGCCTTGTCATTTACGTGATGTGTTTGTCATTTTGTGGATGACATTAGGTGTGATTCCCTTCATAATTGTGATCTATCTTAGCATATTACATTCCTCTTGGTGGCTTGATGCCACACACTCCATCCCCTAAGTTGTGAATATACTATTCTTTGATTGGTCCTCTCTTGGAGACATTAAATACAATGTTCCCTAAGTGACTGAACTTGCATAAACTAAACAAGACTCCTTCGAACATCATTTTACATTTTACATTTTATGTTTTTACATTTTTACATTATTGCATTTTGTATGGCCACCTTGCATAACACAACTTGCATGCATATGGTGCCATCTTGTTTTGTTCATGAGTTCTAAGCATACAAAGCTTTGCTTGTATCATGAAGCTTAAATTGATACCCATTCATTTTTCTTTGTGGCACCTTGTTAAAGTTATCAACTGGCATAACTTTGACATGGTTGAGCGGGAATCCCACCTAGCGGTATGTATATTACCTTTTTGGGATTTTTGACATCTCAAATAGCTTGAAGTTCCATGGTGCCAAAGTGAGTATAGATTCTCTTTTTCAAACAATCAACTTAGATCTCTTTTCACAACTAGTTGGATTGATGATCGAAGCTTCATCCAATTCTTGTCAACAATTGTGTGTTCCTTTGTTCTAATGTCTAGTTTTCCATAGGATCTTCATCATGGGGGCTTGATCATCCCTCTTGATCATTGTAATTCCATCTTGCTAACGTAAGTGCATTTGAACCCTCCCCTCAATGTTCATGGCTACTTCAGTGTGAGTTTGAAATAGGTTCATCCTCTCACTAAAGTGGGGGCTACATGTGCCATGGAAAAATGGTTTCTTATCATTTCCATGGCCTTTTAGGTCTTGTTTCATGATGGTAGAACTATGTTGCTCTAATTTTATGTTGTAACATGGCTTGAACATGCTTATTTAGGTACTAAAACTCAAAGAATGACATCTTGTGAAGGTATTGTGAAGTGTTGTAAGACATTTCTACATTCTTATAGAATCTATTTAATACATTTTACCTAAAAAATTACCTTTTTTCTCATCAACAAGCCCTATTTTGAAGTGTTGTAAAGTCTTGTAACAAGCTTTCACGCTCTTCTAGGCATATTTTCACTATTTACACCCTTGTCATGTTTTATTTGATCTCTTTATGCCCTCATAAGTTGTAATTAAGTGTATTTTGTAATGTTATCCCGACAAATAACATTAAATACAACATTATTCCCGACAGATGTTTTTAGGTCCTAGGTGGGACCCATTTTCCATGGGTGGCGAATGGGTCCCTCTTGGCTCAAAATTCAAAATATTTTAAATTTTCTTTCCGATTTTTATTCAAAATTACTTGATGTCTGCTTGTGATGAGGTATGAGCGGGTTACTAAAGACAGAATTGTATAAATAAGTGTTTCATCTCCTTTTACATCTCCATCATTTCAAAACATTCAATCTCAAATTTCAAAATTAAGCATTTGCATTATCTTTTCAAGCACTATTCAAGAACTTTGAAGCAACCATTGGTACTTTAGACTTGTATCAAGAGACTAGGTAAGCTAATAGCATTTGCATGTTATTAGTTTATCTTTCTCTTTCATTTCATTTTCAAGGGTTTAATTACCAAAAGTGGGTTTGATCGAGAAAACCCTTATTCACTAACCCTCAGTGGTTTTCCCCTATTGCATGTTGCAACTCTTTGTATGCAGATTTGATGGTTTATTAGGTGTTGAAGATTGATTTCCAAGTCAACTTGAGTCAAATTGAAGCTTGGAGAGAGTTATTTGTTAATTTTCTTCAGAACTTACTTTGGCAACCCAACAAGCAAACTTTTTCAGATTTGGTTTTGTAGAGTTGTCTCCTAATTTTTTAGAAATTTGGGAGAGGATTGATTTTCCACTTGTGGTGAATGAGTTCCACCTTAGGACTGAAAATATGAATTTTGTCAGATTTTGGATCCCAATAGATAGAAACCAATTCTTGACACTTTTTCACTAAGTGGAGGACTGATTCGCCACCCTAGGAAAATGAGTCCCATTGTGAAAATTTAGTAATTTACATCAGCATTTAGAACACTCTAGAATCATCACAATTCATCCAGGTGCACTCAAATTCATCTCTGTACTTTTTGTTTTGCATTATTTATTCATTTACATAGTTGTTTGTATATCATAATGTGTTTTCAAACATAGTTGTAATTACACTTTTGCATACATTTTTGGCCATTCAAATTATTCAATTGCATTTAGTTAAGTTCATTTACATTAAACAACATTGCATAAATTTTGATTTGAGTGATACATTAGCATTTTTGGCCTCATCTCTCTCCTTTTAGGTGAAAAACCCTAGAGGTGCAAGAGTAGTCCATAGGGTACCAAAAATCTATGTTTTAGTATTTTTCTAAAATGAAGAAAAAATTAAAATAAATAGATTACTTTTACTGTAATGTACATATATTCTTTCGCCTACATAACTATATATACCAAAATATGTATATGTTTGAATTGAAGGAAAAATTAAAACAAACACTATTTATTTCAAAAATATATCTATATATATGTCTGTATATGTATATATGACTAGACAAAATATATTCTTCTACAAACATATATATAGACATACCTTTTATTTGGTCAATATATATTTATACACATTGTGCTAACAATGCATAAGATGATATATTTTAGTTATATTTTTTATGCCTATTGACATGCCTATCTATTTTATACGATATGGCTGTATAATCTAGCCTTCTATAAGTTTATAACCTAATGGGATTTAAGTTATATTCTTTATGCTTGGGAATGCCAATCTACTGTATGCAATACAAATGTTCATAACACTAGAACTTGTAACTCAAATATTTTGGGTTTCAAGTTATGTTTATGAATGTCAATGCACATCCATTGTATATAATTTGATTGTTACACCCAATCTACTCTAAGTTCATATGATCAAGTTCTTCCATTATTTTTTTATACTCAACAGTGCCTATCTATTATCTATGATGTGATTGTGTAATCTAGTCTTTTATAAGTGCATACCTTATTAAGTTTTCAATTATATTCTTTATGCTTGGGAATGCCAAATTGTTGTATGCTACGTAAATTTTTTTTACATGACCTATAACTCAATATCTAGGGTTTCAAGTTATACTAGGGTATGTACAGGATCATCATGAAAAAAACATGCCCTTAAGTGGTAAAAAATTCAGAGAAATCAGAGTTAGGCAACTTGACATAATTTTTTTAATAAGCTATCTATATTATTTCAAAAATATGTAAGAATAAAATATGTAGCAAATTGAATGTAGTTTCTAAACTACTAGGTTTATTTTTCTAAAAAGAAAATCTATTTGGTGAGAATTTGAAATTTCAATGCGGTAATACTTAAATTTTTAGGGAAAAGAAGTAGGTGTCTATCTAACCACCCTATACAATAAAATGATAACATTTTTATAATATTTTTTTGACATAAGTGGGGGACATGTCTAGATGTGATGCATATTTGTTTTGTAATTTTTCTAAGTAATTAATTAATTGTAAATTTTTATTACAACTTTTAAAAAATATAGAAACTCATTAATAATAAAGCCACCTTAACTTGATCAAAACTTCATGAAATTCAATTTATTTATTTTAATCCTATACTAGGTGAATCATAGAATGTGATCGTGTTTGGATTCAAAATGTGATACCATTTGAAAGCTATAAATGTTTTCAATCGGCCTATCAATTAGGACTTTGATACGTAATTCAAATAGAAAATGAATAATAATTATTTATTAAATTCAAAGTAAGCACAATTTATATTGGTGGAAAGCTGAGAATCTCCTTTAAAAACCCTTTTCATTTCATTAATTTTGGGTTAAAAAAAGACGTCAGCCACATACCCTACAAATACCCATTATATCACCACTTTTTGGACCATCATGATCCTACACATACCCCTATTTAGGTATATCAATGCATATGTGTTGCACATGATGTAATTGTTGCAAAAAAACTACTATAACATTAGCCTTCTCTTTGGCTTAGTCAGACGATAATGAGAAAACTCGCCTTTGTAGCCTTCATTTTTTATCCCTGCCTTGTCACATTCTATTAGTGGGGAAATTTTTTTCCTGGAATCTTTCACATCACACATACTTTTGCACACATCATGAACGTCCTAATAGAATTCCTAATTTTATGGCTATTGGGATGTTTCACTATTGTCTACTTGCAAAGTATAGTAAATGAGATTACAGTAAATGTTTTAGCTAAAGCTTTTTCCAATGTGTTGTAATTGGTCACACAGATTAAGATTGAAAGGAGATGTCCACTACTGAAGGCGTTTATCTACAAGCTCTACCAAGGAAAGGAAGAATCTAAATAGAAATTTATAGTTTATGATTGTACTTAGATTAGTGGGAAAATTATTTGACGTGTTGATTTGTGGT
>VDFB02137385.1:0-32551 GCA_007258455.2 Sequoia sempervirens
GTCATCTCACCCACTAGCCTATGACATTTTATAAGTGTCAAATAAAGTCTGACGGGGTGGCGGGGAGCAGTTGAGATATGACCATGTCACCCACCAACCATCGTAGATTTCTCTTTGATACCATTCATCGATCACCAAAAGATATCAGGCCCACCACATAAAGGAAAAAAATGTCTAGTTCCCGCTAGCCCCTGTGATTACTTCACCTCGATACATAGAACGAAAAGGCATGCAGGGAATGGCCCAGATGAAGACATGTGTTGTGATACCGGTCATTGATCTTTCTCAAAGCTCCACCTACTGACCCTTTGGAAGAAAACGTCCCACCACCTAACATGACATATGGCAACCGCATGCTAGCTAGCTCAAATATTTTAATGAAGAATGAAATGGAGTGGGCATGCAGGGAATGGTTGAGATTTTCCTGTGATGATCGAACAGTCATTACATAGCCAAAATCTGCACATGCCACAAATGCTAGTTTTTAAAAGAGGGTCGTTACTAGGCTAATGAAGGTTAGGGACATAAAATTAATACTTAATTCTTTAAACATGGAATATTTAGCCCGACCATAAGAAAATTAAAGCAATGAAGAGGCACTTGGTGACCGACAAACCTAAACCAGGGGGGCAGTGAAAATAATGACTTCATTGGCTCAAGTTGTAACTTGGGTAATCGGTAACCTACATCAAAAGGTCAACAACAAAATAGAATGCTAATCAGAATTTTTAGATTCAAAGGTTGACTTGGAAGGGTTTTGACAACACAAACCCTAAAAAAATGATGAGGAACATATCCCTAAGCCTAAAATGAGGGTCTAAGGCTAATATTGCAAAATTTTAAAATGGAACCAAAGAAAAAGTTTTGAGGGGTTCCATCACACCTTTCTTAGCCATATTCCTTTCTAGGAATTTTACTAGAAAGTTGGGAGGATAACTATCATTTGATTGGTCACACCTATTTTTTAGAACAAGATAAGGCACTAAGGTGATCATAAAATCATAACTCCTTGCTAAATCACATAGAGCCATATGTTCCTAATTCCATAAATGCAAATCGTACCATTCATGAACAAGAAGAACAATTCATTATCCAAGATCCCAACAATCCCATAGAAGGTATACCTGATCTAATATTGGATGATTGGGTAGCTAGAAAATCATGAAGTTTATCCTTTCAATCATATGGATGAAATAGGACTAGTGATTTATATGTTTCATGAGCAAGATGCAGCTATCCCTAACCTAGTAAAAGAGGAAAAACAATAGTATGAGCAACAATCTAATCAACTTTGGTAGTTGTACTTTGATGGCTCACGAAGTAGAGTTGGTGTTGGTGGAGGTGCTATGTTGATCTCTCCTAATGGTGAAAGCTATTATTCATCTATTAGGTTTGCTTTTAGCTATTCTAACAATTATGAGGTACTCATCCATGACTTAGAGTGGGCAAGAAAGAAAGGTATCAAGTGCTTATAGGTATTTGAGGATGCAAAATTGGTAGAAAATTAGGTGAGAAATATCAATGTAACTAAAAATGATTTGATCAAGTTGTATAAATATAGAGTTTGGGATCGTATTGAAGAGTTTGATGCCTTTAACTTACTGTCCATTCCAAGAAATTAGAATAAAGAAGCTGATAGGTTGGCTACCATGGGTTCACAATTTAACATTCCAAGTGAGGTGAAAAATGTTGAAAAATAGTAGTATGTAAAGGTAGTTGTAAGGCCATCAGTTCCAAATAACATTAGTTGGAAAGTGTTTGAAAGTGATGAAAAAATTGTAAATTTTCTAATTGAATAAGCGGAATTTGCATCTGGGAATCAAACAAAATTTTAGCAATAGTATGATAATCAAAATCTACAGCTGAAGTCAAATACGTTGCCAAAAGGATTGGTAAATTTAAAATTTATCTTTAGTGATCAAGTGAGGAAAGATAAAAGCAACATGTCAGTAAAAGAAGAACATTATGAACCCATTGAGATCTATAGAGACAAGCTCCTAAAGCTTGGCAAGGTATGAACAAAGGAAGAAAAGCATTCTTTTATTTTAATTTTTCAAGAGTTTGATGATGTTTTTTCTTGGGAATATGGATATTTGAAAGGTTTTAACCCTGAATTAGCTCAAAAAACCATTGATTTGGAACCCAATGCAAAGCCAGTGAGACAAAGGCAAAGGCCTTTGAATCTAAATATAGAAAACCTCATGAAAGTAGAGCTAAACAAGTTGTTTCAAGGTAATATCATATTTCCTATTAATCATACATCTTGGGTGTCTAATTTGGTACTTGCAAGAAAAAATAAATGGTGAAATCATTTTATGTGTTGAATCTAGAGATCTATGTAGAGCTTCCCTCAAAGACCATTATTTGTTGCCCTTAATGGAACAAATATTATAAGTTGTATCAGGTTCTCATATATTTTTATTATTAGATGGTTATTCAAGTTATAATCAGATTTTGGTAAAACAAGATTAGTTCAAAATTGTTTTTACCACAAAATGGGGAACCATGGCATATAGAAATATGCCCTCTAGATTGTCTAATGTAGGATCAACCTTCCAAAGAGCTATGTACATGGCTTTCCAAGGCCTTGTGAACAAGTTTATACTTGTTTATCTTGATGACATAACTATTTTTTTTAAAGATGCTAATGAACATTTTTATCATTTAAGGAAAATATTTGAGAGAGGTAGGGAATATGGTGTTTCTCTCAATCCTAAGAAGTGCATCTTCGTTGTCCATGAAGGAAAATTGTTGGGTCACAGATTTTGAAAGAAAGTATTACAATAGACCCTTAAAGAGTAAGCACAAGTTTATCCTTACCTTTACCTACACACAAAAAGGGTCTACAAAGCTTCTTAGGAAGAATACATTTTATTAGAAAGTTTATACCTAACATTTCAGCCCTCTTGAAGCCTATATTAGCTATGTTGAAGAAAAATGTAAGTTTCATTTGGTCAAGAGAAGCCAACAGGTGTTTTGAGGAGATTAAAGAAGACATTGTAGCAACACCTACTCTTGTAAACCCAATTTTTCTAAAGATTTCACACTATATGTTTTTGGTGTTGGAATTTTGGAAGTCTTTCATTATTGATGCAACTTCACAATATGAGCATCAAGTGTACATACATAGGTTGATTCAGCTATCCCTATGTTTTCATTGATGTAAACATAGTAGGGAAGCATTTTTGGTGTTATTTGTATAGTACTATCTATACCAAAAAGCTAAACTATCAAAAATTTGGCTAAGTGTTCTCTGTTGATGATGTTGTGGTTCAATATGTTGGTTTTTGGGTTCGCACTTCATCGCAAGAAGTATAAATCTGCACTTTTAACCATATCATTATGACTAGATCATACAACTATATTCAAGATCTTGAGAAGTTTGGTGAATAATACTAGAAGATATCAATGAAAAAGTTGAACTCAATATATTACTGTCATCTCTCTATTCAGTATAATAGTGTGGGAGATTCTACATTTTCTTATGAAGAATTCTTTTATGCTATGGTTCTAAAGGTAGTCTCAGTGATGTTGGCGAAATGAGAGATTAAAGAAATATCAAATTTGGAAGGTGTGTATGTTGGGAAGCATATGTATATTTGGATTTTTTTGTGATTAGGTCCTATTCCTAGCAAACATAATACATGATATGTGTTGAGAAGATTAAATACAATTTGTAGATGTTACTTGGATCTATTTTAGATAAATGTTGACCTAAATTAAGTATTACACAGATTTTTTGAGCGTGAAGATGATTTTGAATCTTGTATGGTGATGACAAAAGCTATGGTGATGACAAAAGCTATTTTGAATTGTTTGGTTAAATCTAATTAGGCCAACCTAATTGATGTGTTTTGATGTAATTGGGTATACATATACATGAGATATTTTGGAATTGAGGTGAGAGACATAGGTGGATGAGTGAGAAAAAATAGTATATCAGGTGTGAGTGGTGTTGAATCATGCAAACATGCAAATTTATTGGTAATAGCTCTGAATTAGAGAAGATATTTTTAGTGACTACTAAGTAGAGTAGTAAGTCATATTCAGAGTTACAAAGGAACTAAAATAAAACACAAAGAATATGCACTTTCTATCAAATTATACTTTGGAAGTGAGCCACTTTTGTATTGTACTTAACTCTAGTTGTGAGCCTTATAAGCACAATGTGTCCTCGTAGTGAGCCCTTGTAATATACTATATCCAGATATAATATATTGTGAGATAATACTCACCGTGGTTTTTTCCATTTTGGGTTTTCCATGTAAAAATTCTAGTGTTCATGTGTTTTATGGCTTTGTGGATAATTCATGATTTCATTTTTTATTTTAGTTAATATGGTTTGGTAATTAAATATGTTATATTCATAAGTTATAGAATACTAATTCACCCCCCTCTCAGTATTTTGAATGTTCAACAATTGCTATCAGAGCTTAGTTCCTTCAAAAAAGCCTAATAGCTTAAGGAAGATCTTGGAAGTTTGAACACATGGCAGATAAGAAGTGTCATATTCCTCTGGAAAAAGTTTCTGCAATTGAATATATAGAAGATGACTGCATGTTTGACAAAGAAGAATTGAATGCTACTTTTAAAGATCTTGACAGATTTGAAACTGAGAACAAAATCTTGAAGGAAATCCTAGGAGAAGCAAATGAATGTATCAAAAAATTAAGAGAACAAATCAAGAAGTTCAAAGAAAGACATAGGGAAGTAAATATACAATTGAAGCAAGCAAATGAAGAGATCATCAGACTGAAAGTACAAAAGGAATAAAAGAAGAGGATTGAGGAATCTTTGAATGTAGTGATACAAAACAAGATTGAAGAATGATCTAGATTTGAACAAGAAGTGGTAAATCTGAAATATGATCTAAAAAATGCAAGAATACATGAAGATAAATTCAAAATAAGTACTACAATGCTTGATGAATTACTTCTTATCTTCTAGAAATGCACCATTTGCAAAGTTATGAAACTAAGCTTTTTGGAGAAACATGGGATCATTTCAAGGCTGTGGGTCACCTAAAGTTGAAATGAACCTTCGGATAAGGTCGGCTCCTAGCTGTATACCACTCTAAAACTACTAACTTTTTTGGAAAAGGGGAAGAAAGATAACTTAAAATGAAAGTACTTGAAAATAAAAGTGAAGTGATACACCAAACTAAAGTCGGACATGAAAACACAGATTTTCATACACTTGGTTTCCACTGATATAAATTAATTCTGCACAACTCATTACAACATGTCTCTGCATGAATATTTCACTAAAAGGACATAATGAAAGAACTTATAAAAGGAAGGAAACTTCACAATCTAAAAGCCATATGCATTCTTAAGACACAATTAGCAACCTGCATGAACATGCTATTTGCAAAAAAGGTATAAAATATGAGACAAAGTTATTAGGAAATAAGAAAATTTCACAAATAACTTGATTAATCATTTAACCATACACAAAACTACAAGAAAAAGAAGGTAAAAATTTTCTACCAATAATCTCAAAGATATTTTTTGTATATCATATCCAAAAGACTGAGTTGCAAAAAATTGCAAGCCTGAGAAAGGATTGCAAGAATCACTAACTCCCAAAATTGCATAAGAAGAACTAACTCCAAAATGAGTTACAATAATGAATAAGTAAGCCACCATTAAGTAGTTCCACAAAACAAGGCTTTAGAAGGCCTTAGGTTGGATGCCACAATAAAGCACAAAATCTAGCCTCGAGATCATCTCCAAAAGGGCTCCAAATGCAAGAAAAAGTCAAACATGACTTAGTCCACCAAGGTGACTCATAAAACTGACCCCAAAAGGCTCTCAAGAGAAATTAAAACCTCCTAGATACTCTCTAAATATTTGCAACAACCTCATAACCTCCATAGATGCTTGGAATGTGTTCACCAACTTCTCTCAACCTCCCATATGCTCTCTCAATCATAAATAGAAGCATATCCTTCATTCCCTCATGACTCAGTCATAAAGAACCAACGTATCCCATCTTGCAAATACATAGCAAACATTAAAGTGATTTATAAGTTATCACTAAAATAAATGCTTTACATTTCAATTTCAATCTATGCTAAGTAAGACTTGGTTAATGTCTTAAAAGATAAAGCAAGCTCCATAAATCATTCATTACCTAGCACATGCAAGTGAACCTACAAGTTCAATAAGAATGAACCTTCCATAGATACATTATTTTTCATGCATAAATAAAAATGAAAGACACAAAAATGCCTAAGTCCTATCGGCATCCCACCTAGGATTTAGAAAACTCTAAAACAAAAGGAAATGTTAATTTCATTTGTTATCTAAAGCATTTGGAGAAACTGCTTGAGGGTGCCGCCATGAGGGTTGCTCTGTGTTCGAAGGTTGCACCTGGAGTCTTATGAAGAAATGACCAACAAGCTTGGGTAAGCTCTCTATACTCCATGAAATTTGCTCATGTTTTTTCTATGTTATTTTTTCATATCTTATTTCACATCTTCTGTAGAAAAGAGGGCTCGAGCTCGAGTCTTATTTTTCAAAATAAAAATGATATTTTTGTACTTTCTCCATAGAACTCCATGAATCTTCTTCACATATTTGTTTGAATTAGAGTTCCATCCTTGACGTGGCTCCATTATTTGTATTCTCTTTTGGGTAATCGAGAATCCCAACAATAGGGCATTAATAGCATTTTCCTTTTGTTTTGAATGCTCTAACACCATCAAAACTATTGTATTTTATTTTTTGGGCATTTCCTTTTACAAGGTACAGGTGCTTCAAGGGTTTTGATGAAGCTTTATCCATTTTTTCATGTGACTTCCTCTCTCTTTTTTGGTATCGTGGCCATAACTTTGAACTACTTACAGATGTAAAACTTTAATTCTCCTAGACTCGGCCCTTGAATCCTTCTTTTTAGACTGTGGGTTACAAAACTTCTATTTTATGGCTAAAAGTTTTTGTTGTCTCGGGTTGCAAAGTGGTTTCATATTTTGTAGAAACAAGGGTTTACTCTATTTGTAATCCTAAGAGCTCAGCCCTAGGGTTTTAATGGCTGCATTGGAAGTTTATCTCGTATATTTTAATTTCCCTCATTCATACCATGGCTAGGCTTCAAAACACTAAAACCCTTAGTTTTGTTTGATCTTTTAGTTTGAAACTTTTCCTATAGGCATTGTTTAACAACTCTATAAATAATCTGACTATATCTTTGTTGAATATTGTAAATAATGAGCTCTAGATATTTTATTTTAACAGCTATCATGCTCCAATTCAGGTACCCAGAACCATTTTCCTCAACTTCTTTTTGCTATGATTGGTAAAACTCAGTTTGATATTGCTCTTCATAGTAATGATTATTTGCAGTTATATCATATGTTGTCCCTCACCTGAATTCAACCAAAATATCCCATTCTTTGTCATGGAAAACTTTTTTTATAATGATGCTAAATACAGATTTTCTGATGATTTATGTATCCTATCTTTGGTGAAATGGTAGTCATTGCAAGACTGTTACTTTGACTATTATTCTATATAGTCACAAAATTTTTGTTTGTGCAAAAATGCACCTGTAAGAGCACACAACAAATCATGATTTCTTTGCTATTACATCAAAATTTTGTGCCTTATTTTCCATGAGATGACATCATCTTTTAGGCATTTTGTCAAATAGTTCCTTATGCTTAGCTTTTAGATACTACAATCCCATTGAGTATTCATTATTGTTTATGATAGTGAATCTATGAATTTCATACTTATGAATGATAAATGCATCCTCAATTGTATTACACTGTCATGGAAAGCTTGACAAGTTAATTTGATCATAACAAAAACTGCAAACATGCTGAGCTCAACCCTTGTGGGAGCCACATTATACCCCACATATTGTAATTGCAAAAACACAAAAATACCACCTGTTGTTGCACATAAAACAAACAAGTTAGAAATAAAAATTCCTACCTTATGTGTATATAACGTTCTTCTATTTTGGCTTTTCATGGACACTTAAGATAGGAATTACATTTGATGCACATAGGAATTAACAAATGTATGTATGGGTAGATGTGCATGTTCAGAATGTAACCTTTCATTGCTTAGAACTTACGGTTCTAACTCATTTCTTTTACCTAATGTAGGCAACCAGACAACATGCACCTAGGGGCCAAGGAGCTATAGGGAGCAAGGCAAGGCAACTAGGAGAAAATTCATTTTTAGAACCAGTCATTCAAGCAATGACTGGTTACCTTATTTACATGTTCATTTTCTTTTTAGCATTTACTCATTCATGTATATTTTAGTTCTTATTTTTATAAAATGAGTAAGTCAATCTCGTGGCTTGTTGTGTTAGACACATGTATCTAATTACATTCAATAAAGATTACATTTTCAAAAAGATTGTAAAATATTTTATGTTTCATTCACTTGTATCAATGTAATATTTTTTTATTCTTGTAATCTTGTAAATTTGTTTCATTTTTATAACTAAATATAACATAGAAGGTTTAATAAAAATGTACCATTCATTTTGAAACATAGATGGCTCTTCCTGATTGAGTCTGTAGGTGAAAATCTAGTAACATTTTTGGCAACATCTGTTGGATGTTTGCTTGCTAAACATCAAAAACCAGTGGCCTAGACTCTTCCATTGGGCATGGAGTCATTAGGTAAACTCAGAAATAGACCTAGAGTAGTCTTGTACATGGTTGTAACTCACTTGTAACTCATTAGAACAAATCAGGTTACTTGGAAACTTATTGAAAACAAGAAAACTGCAGAATGGAAACTATATAACTATGCTGGAACAACATTTAGGGAATTGAAATATTGCAACTAAACCTACCCTACACTAACTAGTAAGAAACTGGTCAAACAAAACCATTTACAGGATGATTGAAATAGCTACCCTTTATTCTCGAAATATAATGACTGGCATGCTTAAGGATAGCTGAGTAAAAGTGAAACATAGAAAAATGTTTAACAAAATGATGCACTACCTCTTGAAAGAGGTGAATAAGTTCACTTACCTCACTAAATAGACCATGCATATTGTTAATCAAAGGAGAATAAGTGAATTGGAGTTGAACATACTCTTTTTTGGTTGTTAGTGCATCCTTGATAACATTTTATGTTGTATCTTCATGTGTGAGTGCATGATTGATCATTGGTCTTGTATTGGACTCCATTTCGGTTAGGTATCTAACTAGATAGCCTCTGGTAAGGGTAACGCTTGAGCTTTCATTGTTGGTCTCTTGCTCATGGATTGACATTTTGAAACTATTGTCACCTAGAAATGCACCCTATGCAAAGTTTACAAACTGAGCTTTCTAGTGAAACATTGGATCATTTCAAGGCTGTGGGTCACCTGTAGTTGAAATGAACCTCCGGAGAAGGCCGAATTTCTTTGGGTATCACCTTAACTAATGATCTTATAAAGGGAAAAGGGATAAGGAGTACATAAATGAAACTAAAGTATGGTGATACACCGAGTCTGATGAGGTCAATGGAATACTTAGAATGCACTTGAAATTTTTCAATGAGTAGAAAGATACATGTCAAATTATGTGAGCTACGCATTAATATGTCACAAAGAGGTTTGATACACACACTTTTTCAATAAAGGAAAATACTTTCACAGAATAGAATCTATGTGTGATTATGTAAACATAGCTTTGTGATTCATACAATGGTGCTTTTTACAAAGGAAGGCATAAAACACCAGATAAAGTCATAAAGGAATGAAAGAATTCACAAGATAACTTGATCATTAACCTGAAATGCACAACACTTTGCAAGAATAGTGACAGAAAGATGAAGCATCAACATAGGCCAAGGTAACTTTGTTCTTTATATTCCAAAATCCAGTTGAGTTACAAAACATACATTAGTTGAGAAAGGATTGATAAAATCACTAACTCTTCAAAGTGTATAATCTAAACTATTTTCAAAAAGGCAAAAAATGCCTTATATATCAAAATGTGTTGGCCCCTTAGGGCTTACAAAATATCAGGCCTTGGGATAGATCTCTCCCTAGATCTTTTGATGAATTTAATGTTGCACCCTGCGTGTCCTATTGCCTATGTCAGTGAAGAAACACCCTGGAGAAACCCTCAGATCTTTCATAGCTACCGCATTCATTTTTGAGCCTTGTTTCCATCTTTGAATCCTTTGCTGAAGTGTTGCATTGAATGTCCCTAAGTTTAGAACAGATACACATTGCTTTTCATTCGGTTGATCTTCTTCCTCCTGGTCAGACTGCCATGGCTCACTTTTGGCCTTCTATGATTGGCTGGGCACATTCCACATGGGTTCCACTACGGTCAAGAGCTCCTTCAGTCAGAATCACATCTGGGCGAGACACTGGAAGTGTCTCACCGATGCAATTATCCCCCTTGAAGCTATCGGCACAATGTGTGACAGTCAGCGAGAGATCCTAGTTAGCTTTAGAAGTCATGTTGATATCACCAGAACATTGGCATTGGTCTGAAGTTACATCAAGCACCACTGAGTCACATCGATACTACCTTATTTGGCGATTCCATCACTGTCGGCAAGAGACCATGTGTTTGGGAAGACCTCATAGCGAACCTTTCTCATGTATGAGAGAGCACATCGATGTCGGCAAGACCCTACCAGGTCAATGAGACCTTTCAGCGAGCTCATTTTAGTCACCCTGAGCTCCACATTTCTTGTTACTGAGACTTCCTTTCTTCGCCCAGACCTCACACCAAGGTCCCTTCCTTTGCCGAGTTGTTCACTAGTCGGAAGGACTTCACCGATTCGGGGAGACCTTTTAGCAAGCTCATTTTAGTCACCCCGAGCTCCGCATTTCTTGTTGCTGAGACTTCCTTTCTTTGCCCAAACCTCACACCGAGGTCCCTTCCTTCGCTGAGTTGTTCACTAGTCGGCAAGACATCACCGAGTTGGGGAGACCTTTTAGTGAGCTCATTTTAGTCACCCCGAGCTCCACATTTCTTATTGCTGAGACTTCCTTTCTTTGCCCAGACCTCACACCGAGGTCCCTTCCTTCGCCAAGTTGTTCACTAGTCGGCAAGACATCTCCGAGTCGGGGAGACCTTTTCTATCTCAGCAAGAGGTTGTGCCAAAGGCACCTTGCTTTGGTGAGGGCTCATTTTGTTTCACTTTAGCAAGACTTCATTCATTGGCAAGAGGTCATAGCCGCTTCATCAGTCATGTCGATATCGCTTTCCATCGCTGGGACCACCTTCATTCGCTGAGACATTTTATAGAATTCCTTTTCCTTTGGCAAACTCTTCATTTCAGGAAGACTCTTGGAAAGACCCTTTGTTGTCGGCGAGACATTGGCCTATCGGCCAGACCTCTCGCCAGGCTCTTTATCTTTTGGCAATGAGATACTTTCTTCGGTCGAGGAGACATTGCCATCTCGGTGAGACCTCAGGGCAAAGTCTTCAACTCTTGGTGATCTTAGCTTGCTTTCGATGAGACCTTTTTGGGTCAGCAAGACCTCACCATGACCTCAAAATGTTACATCGAAGACATCCCCCCAGTCGATAGGACATCCACGAGTCACTGAGACCTTATGCCAAAGGCCAAATCCTTCGGCGAGCTCCTTTCATTCTATCGGCAAGACACTTGAGCATCGGCGAGAGATCTTACCGAAAGCAAGAGGCTACCCCGAGACCCTTTATCTTCTATCAGCGAGACATTATCGATGTCACCCTTTGACATTTCATTCCACCAAGCTCAAGATCTCCTTCAGTGTGACTCCCATCGGTCAGGGAGACATCTCCCTGAAAACATGACCATTCGCCACGCTCCTGTCTTGTCGCTAAAACTTTGGCCTATTGGCCAGACCCTTAGTTGAACACACTCAGTCTCCCCAAACTCACATCTTTCAGCCAGAATTTAAGCCATCGGTGAGATTCATGCCAAAGGAAACAAGTTACGCCGATATCATTTCCTCCTGGCGAGATCTTCACTATCGGGGAGACTTCGCCTGGTCAGTAGGACTTACTCCGAAGTCACCAGGTTACACCAAAAACAAAACCTTTGCCGTGACTGTCTTTATTGGCTAGACCCTTGGTGAAATCATCCTATTTTGGTGAACACCTCAACTATCGGTGAGACACATCCTGATCGTCGAGACCACATAGCGATGATAACCTGCTTTGCCAAGAGCGCAACCTTTCCCCTCGGTGAGACATGCTCTTGTCGACAAGATGCTATGCCGAATATGACCCTTCAATGAACCTCTTATTTTCTTTGATGAGACATCTGAGAGGTCTTGGCGACTCTCTCCTTAGAGGATTTTCATGCCGAACTTGAACAAGGCAGGCTTCCCAACTGAATCCCCTGTGACCCAAGATCAGATTCATGACTTTTTTCCTTGTGTGAATGCTCCATTTGGCCTTCTCGAACCTCTGTCACATGATTTCCTTCTTGATTGAGCCCATGGTTGAAAATTAGGTAACAATCACCTTGTTGGCTGGAAAGGTCTAACCCCTATAGTTGACTTGGTGGAAAAATGGTAACCTCATCAGTATGCTCATACTTTCCCAAATGAACATTCATTCCTTCAATGGAGAATAATGAAATGGCTTCCTCCAACACACTTTTAATTAAAACATCAGCTTTTGGCTCCTTTATACACTAGAAAGGCATTTTCTTATAATTCTCATTATCACTCAGAGAATCACACTCCTCTTCAACAAAGGAAGGGAAAAGTTCAACTGGTGATGTAGTCTCGAGCTCCTCTATATAACTGAATGAAAGCTCTTCCAACCAATTATGATCTTGTAAATCAGGTTCATGAGGTTTCTTTTGTTGTTTCAGAACCTCCTCAAGCTTGTGAACCTGCTGTTCTAGATTATCATGATCATCAATTTCTTCTAGCTAGTTTTCCTCTTTATCATCCAATGTAGAACAAAACTCTTCAATGATATATGTGTACAAATCTTCATAAAACTCAAGATTATCCTTTTCAACCACAACATGCTCGAAATCAAAGTTCTCACCTTGGAGGATAATATTAGGTTTAGTTTTAGGCTTTCCTTCTTGAGTTAAGGCCTCGTTGTCTTGTTGATTATCAACTACTAGTAATCCATCTATGTCTTCTTATTGTTGTTTTGAAAGAGTTTCACCATCTTGGAGAGCTTTTCTTGGTGTTAATCAATATTCTTCCAAAGCCATTTGTAACAGATTTGTAATTTTAGTCTCCTCTATGCTAAATGAGTTGTGAGGGTCTATAGGCTACTTTTCTTCAACAACTCTCTATTTTTTGAAACTCCCTTCAAGCTGCTTCCTTTGAAACTCTTCCATTAATTGATTTTGATAATTTGAGTAAGCTTGAGTATTTTGTACCCAAGTAGATAACAACTTCATTTGTCCTTCTTTAGCGGCTATTTCCCATTCAAGGCCCTTTTCGAACTGGATTCTTTTTGCCACTCTCATGATCATAAAAGTAGACTTGTTTAGCCATTTCTTGCTATTGCATAATGGTTTTCTTCTATTTCTTGATATCTACCAGCATTATATTGATGTGAAAGAACACTTTACTAATATCATCAATCTTCATACAATCAAAACTTTGGCTCAAATCCCATAACATATGGTCAAATTGGTTGACCAAAATCAATACACTCTGATAAGGGTGTTCTTGAGGTTGGTTATGTGAATAATCATGTTGATTAGCATTAAAAACCTCCTCTTGAGATTGATCTCAATCGTGTATTCTCTGATACAAAGTTTGAGCAGGAGTGGGAGGGCAGGAAACGTAATGAAAATGTTGGTAATTTGCTATTACATGGTCATTCGACATAAAAATAGCAGGTTGTTCTATAAAATATAGCTAATGAGATGACATATTTTCATGACTCATAGAATGGAGGTGGAAAACCACTGAATTGTTGACAACTAGTCATTGTAGAGATAAGACATGAAACATAGCAAGCCTAAACAACAAACCTTATTTAATTGTAGATACCTAGGCTGCTGAAACCAAAAGATATGACTGGACTCACCATGGTGTTTTTCAAACTGCCTCCAAAGGCTGATAATAATGAGAAAAACACAAATTCCTCAATACTGTGATGTCTTTAAAATGATATGTTGATGTTAACCTCTGAAAGGCCTAAAACTTATTGGCTTCATATCAAAACTAGTAATACACATGTAATTTCCAAACTGTCTATTTGACAGTCCCATCGGGAGTGCCAAAATTGTTATCTTCTAGAAATGCACCCTCTACAAAGTTATGAAACTAAGCTTTCTGGAGAAACATGGGATCTGTAGACACATAAAAATGACCTAGGCCTGCAAGCTCTATTTTTACCACTTTCATCCTAGCATAATTATGTCCTTCGTCCACATCCGACTATTAATTAAATAATTTACAATTGTTTAATTAATTCATGTCTATTGTATTCTTCATGATTATTAAATAAATAAATTTTATTTATTTATTAAATACATCATTAATTGTCTAAGTCTTCCCCTAATTAAATAAATTTCTTAATTTATTTAATTACATTTCTTCATTTATTTCTTTCTGATTATTAAATAAATGAATTTTATTTATTTATTTAATATGTCACTAATTCTCATGATTAAATGAGTTTATTAATTTATTTAATCATTAATCATATCTTCTAAATTAAATAATTATCTTTAATTATTTAATTGTCAAAATTAACATTTTTCTTATTTTAAATAAGTTAATTATTTAAAATGATATCACATTCTTAACTGATAGTTCATTTTAGTAAATAATCTGAAAATCGATTATTTATTATCTCAAAAAATCCATATTTTGAATTAATTCAATTCAAAATGGCAATAATCTTCCAAAAATCAAGTAATTGAGCAAATTATTGATTTTCCAAATCTGATCTTCAATTCAACTCTTATCTTCTTGATTTTTCAAATCTCACAAATAAGGCAGTCTTTATCTTCTTGATTTTTGAAAATCTTTATTTTTCTAATTAATTATCTCATCTATTCTCCACCGTCGATTCAATTTTCTCAGACGACATCTCGACCACTCACTTAATGATTTTTCCCTAACCCTGATTAGGGATTGTCACATTAGATCGCATCCTCTTATTTTAGGCTTTTTTCAAAAGTCAATCTCATCCGTCCATCCAAAATTGCATTTTCTATAAAATGCCAATTTTGCTCACATTTTTGACTAGTCAGATTTATGCTCGTTCTTAGATATTGCCGCATGTTACTTCATCAAGTGTTAGAAATTTCTTGGCATAGGAATTTTAGTTATTTTTTTAATATGTTTAAAATCCTTCAAATCTTGTTTAGGACTTCGTCATAGTCATTGCTCGTACGTTCGATCTGAGGGCAATAATCAGCAAGTTAGAAGGTGCTACGAAGAGGAATCATGGAAGCTTTCGTGATTATCTGGTATAAACGTTTCTTCTTTTAGTTTTCAATGTACTTCGTAGTTCTTTGGGTTTATATGCTTTATTGATTTGCTAACAATCTAACATACCTAAAATTAACCCTTAGATACATTGGTGAACCCGATGCTTTTATTTTCTATTTCCGTATGGTTTTCTATTTTCTGTCTTTTTTACAAGTACAAGTATGGAGTGACACATTTGAACTTTATTGAGCCACATATGATGCGTCATGACACATTCGTCATTTGAAATGACGCAATCATTCTGCTATGCCACAAACGAGGTTGGGAAATCTGCATCTATAACATCGAGCCACATTTGAACAGTGAATCGGCGCATATGCCTGTTAGAACAGAACGTGGTACTGTGACACATTTTTTGCACATAGCAACTCATTCACTCTGATATGACGCATTTTCCTGGCAACATTTTCTTCTTTTTTCATTCAGTTTTTTCTATTTTTTGTTCTTTTTTTTGTTTTGCATTCTAGTTTTCTTCTACCTTCTGCCTAGCATAGGTTTTTGTGTTACTAATCTTAGTTTGCAGCATGTGGCAGTTACATGTCATGGGTCCAAGATTGGTGGATAAAACTCGTAACTTGCGGTTTTGTCCAAACCCAACAATTTGGACAAGGTAGTCAACACACACAACCTATGGCATCATTCACAAATAAAAATGTTCATGGTCACCATATTCTCCAAATATTGACCCAACTGGCTGGGGGACACATCCCAACATACTCATCCCATATTCATACTCACCAACATACTCCCAATCCAAAATTTCAATACCAACAACACGCAAATCTGAACACATCATACATGCCACAACAACATATACCTCCACAACATGCCAACATCCACTCACAACAAATGGGGACCTATGGCGTACCAATCAAAGTAATGTATGGGACCAAAAATGACCCTATAATAGATGCCTTACAAGCAAAACTGATGGGTCTAGAGAAGACCATAGAAAGCATACAAATATCTGGCAAGAAATCAGAAGTGTCATATGATCTATCTGTATGTCCCTTTGACATGAACTTATACATGCCACCATTTCCTCTGGGATATGTGTCACCTAATTTTACCAAATATAGAGGAAATACAAACCCCATCGAACATGTTTGTGAATTTGCAACCAACTGTATGGATGTCGCCTATGAACAAACATACTTGATGAGACTTTTTTCTAAAAGTCTTGCAAGTCCTACCCTTGAATGGTTCTCCACTCAAAAGGATATCCAAACATGGGATGAGCTTAAACAAAAATTCATAAAAATTACACGTACAACATTGACATGGACACCTCTATTACTAGCTTGCGCAATCTCACACAAGAGGATGTTGGTGAAACATTCATCCCATTCTTTCAAAAATGGAGAAGTCTAGCTAGTCGATGTCACATCGACATACCTGAAAAGAAAAGGTGGACATGTTCGTTCAAACACTTCTAGGACCCTTAAAATATGCATTGCAAGTGCATTGTTGCACAACCTTCACAGACCTAGTCAAAAAAGGTGTTCAGATTGAGAAAGCCCTTATCGCAAAGGGAGAGCTAAGATATAGTCCTAAAAATAGAAACGTAAATCCTCCCACTGACAAAAACAAGTACTGGGTCAAAAATAAACATGTTACCAATGATGGTGTTGTGGATGCTAAGGTTACAAACACTATGGGTCATGTACTAGCTCTAAAAGGGGTTCAACCACAAAAAAAATCAATGACGATATTGACACCCCCTACCAATGTCCCCCCAAACAACCAAAGTAGCCAAAATAATCAAGGACAATACCGTCAAATGAGACAATTCCCCAGGGGTCGCACATACACTCCCTTGGGTGAGCCCATTGAGGAAGTCCTCAAGAAATTCCTTCGGAATGGTGTCATTACACTTCAAGAACCAAAACCATATGACCTAGGACAATTCAAACTAGCATGGTGGGACAATAATGCATTTTGCGATTATCATCAGGAAAAAGGACATAAAACTTCTACCTGTTGACAACTAAAAAATCTAGTACAAGACCTTATCGAGAATTGTATCATTGAGGTAGGTGGACCACAATTTGCTTCTAATTTAGATCATACCATTCATAAGAACCCACTGCAAGACCATGGTTCTAATAATGCTTCTGCATCAAGTTCAAAGATAAACAATAATCAATCCAACTTCGCTAGAGCCAAGTATGACTATTTTGGTGGAACCACTATAAACAATATCCAAACTAATAATGAATGTGTCAATACCTTCACAGTCAGGAGAGCACCCCAATGCAATGTTACTACTCAAAGTGGCAAGATCACCATAGCTGGCCTGCCTCCCGTTAGGAAACCTAAGCTTACCATACTTGGTCCATCTCCTAAAAAATCACAACCCACCACAACCACAAAGCAATGGCAACCCAAGAGTCAGTTTAACTTTATCGACCAACTTGGAAAAACTCCCACACAAATTTATATACTTGAGCTACTTCGCATTTCTCCCATGCATAAGGCTATACTAGATAAAACCTTACAAGATTCATTAGTCCCTAAGGATATTGATGTCAATTAGTTTCAAACCATGGTGGGATACCTCACTACGCCTCACCACGTCACCTTTTTTGATCAAGACTACTCATCACCTAAGACTAACCATAACAATGCATTACACATTGAAACTTTCATCCATAAGCACAAGGTCAGAAGAGTTTTAGTAGATGGAGAAGCAGGATTGAACATATGCTCCTTGAAATTGGTTAAGGCTCTAGTATTTTCCAATGCATGTGTGGACCCTACAAAGAGTATAGTTATATAAAAGAATATGATGACGAAGAACACTCTTCACGAGGTGTTATTTCTCTTCCTATTAGAGTGGGACCAGCCATTGTGGATACAACCTGCCAGGTCCTGGATCTAGAATTACCATACAACATCTTGCTCGGCCACCCATGGATTCATGTCTTAAAATCCGTTCCGTCCACATATCACCAATTCTTAAAATTTCCATTTGATGGCACAAAAATCACTATATATGGAGACCCCAACCCTTTTCAATATTGTACCAACCTGAGGGGTATTTCTGCAAACCAAGTGCCTATCAACCGAGAAGGTTCTGGCCCCTCTTCTTCTAAATACATTGACCCATCCACACTTGCATCATCTTCCACATCCACTCCGTTGACATCTTCCACCACACCACCATCTTCCACACTTCCTAAGGATGAACCAAATGTCAAGATCTAGGACCTAGGCTATGGAGAATTCAAACTGCATACAACATATTGCATCACAACAATACCCAAGTCTTCGAAGGTCTATGGTTGCCCATGTTTTAGAATGGAACCCAAAGAAATTTTCAAAGTTCCACCAAAAATGGTTTTCATCAAATGGGAAGACATGAGTAACGAGGACCTTGCCGATATTATAGGATGGCTCTATAAGTAAATGGTAGACCTACCCCCATTACCAGTTAAGAAATATGGCAAGGGATATGACATAATGAAAGCTAAGGGCTACGATGGCACTAGTGGCCTAGGCAGAAATAAAACTGGGCGAAGAGAACCCATAGAACCTTTCAAAATACCAAAGTATCTTGGATTAGGGTTTGGATCGCCTGACAATGACAATCGACATACCAATGTACTTTCGAGTGAGTACGTGCATGCTTCAAAAAGTGTCAAGACCACTAAGGAAACCTTCACCGAAACTGACTTCCAAGATTGGGAATTTGGATCTCAAAGATCCTTAAGTGACTATTGCCTTGATGATTTGTTTTTCGAAACGGGGGAGCTCACCTATGAACAAAGATTTTGGAAAACATTTAAAATCAATCGAGCACCAAATAGTCAAAGTCCCATTACCATTCCCCATGACATACAAGACCCACCATCTAAATCCCATCAGTCCAACCCATCTAAATTACCAAATGATACTGACAATCACGACTCTGAGTCCTTCACCCCTTATTTTGACAACGAATATGAGACAAGCGACGGGGAATATTGGATAGATTATGATGTGGAATTGGATGATGATAATTTCATCTACAATATCTCTGAATCCATTTGCATGCTTTTTGCATCCTCCCCTCAGTTCACCAACACTAACGATGGCATTTCCCTAGTTTATCCTCAACTAGTCGCTTGGGACCAACAAGGCCCGCCAGTCCTAGACACCTTTCAGAATAATGAGGCTATTGCAGAATTTATGGGATTATGTGAGGGAATACCTAGTGGTGATCACAAGGTAGGATTCACATTGAACTAGATTATGCGGCCTACTTCAGTAAGATTGCTCCATCCTCTAGTCACAAAATTGAAAAAAAAATGAAACTTCTTTAGGTGAAAATAGAAAGGCACCTTCTAAAGACAAAAAAGTAAAAACAAAGGACGTATCTATAGGTGAAAACCTCTCTGAGCCACCCAAAGATGGAGGACTAGACTTTCTTCCCATAGCTTAAGAGAAATCAACTATGCTTATAGAAGACACCATAGAAGACATCATATCAATAGCTGAAGATCCCAAAATGGTCCTCTTTGCTCCATCCTTGACTAAAGAAGAGAGACTTGAATTTCACAAATTCTTTGTAGAATGTAAAGTCAACTTTGTATGGTCCTATGCTGACATGCCAGATTTAGACCCAGAAATGGTTCTGCACCATCTGCCACTATTACCTAATGCCAAACTAGTTAAAAAGAAGTTACGCAAAATACATCCTTAAGTCACTCTATTGGTTAAGGTTGAGTTGAAAAAACTTCTAGACGTTGGGTTCATATATTCTATTGACTACGCTGAATGGATATCTACCCTGGTGCCAGTAACAAAGCCAAATGGGATGATCTGTGTCTGCACAGATTTTAGAGACCTAAATAGGGCATGCCCAAAAGATGACTTTCCTTTATCGAATATTGATATCATAGTTGACCTCACAATAGGATATGAGATGTTGTCCCTCATGGATGATTTCTCTGGCTATAATTAGATTCGTATTTCCCTCGAAGACCAGCATAAAATAGCATTCACTTGCCCTTGGGGTACATACTATTGGAACGTCATGTCATATGGTCTTAAAAATGCAGGTGCCACATATTAGAGGGCTATGACCACAATCTTTCATGACATGTTGCATAAAATAATGGAAGATTACGTAGACAACATTTTGGCCAAATTAGTAAGAAGAAAGGATCATATGAAGGCGTTAGACACAATTTTCAAGAGACTAGAAGAATACAAAGTTTGGCTAAATCCTAAGAAATGTGTCTTCAGTGTAACATCGAGTAAAATCTTGGGATACATAGTTTCTTTAAGAGGCATTGAGGTTGATCTAGCAAAAGTAAAAGCCATCATAGACATTCCTCCTCCTAGAGGTATAAGTGAACTCAGGACTCTATAGGGCAAGGTACAATCTATCTGGCACTTCATAGCACAATTGGCTGACAAGTGTCACCCATTCCAATATCTTTTGCACAAAGGAATCCCCTTTGTGTGGACAGATAAATGCCAAGAAGCTTTTCAACACATAAAATACTACCTACTATCACCACCAGTCCTCATGCCACCCATTCACAGAAGGCCTTTGATATTATACATCTCTGCCACTAATTCAGCACTAGGGGCATTGCTAGCACAAAACAACCAAGAAGAAAAAGAAAGAGCTATATATTACATCAGTCAGACACTGGTCAGGTATGAACTAAATTACACACCAATTGAATGGGCTTGTCTAGGCATAGTCTTTACAGCATAGAAACTAAGACATTATATGTTAAGTCATCAGACACAAATAGTAGTAAATATCGATCCCCTCAAATATTTGTTAACTCGGGCAGCATTAACAAGACGTTTGGAAAAATGGGTCATGATTATGAGTGAATATGATATTCAATATGTAGAAAAACATTCAATAAAAGGACAAGTCATAGCAGACCAGCTGGCGGACGCACCTTTACAAAGTGATCACCCGTTAGTGGCAAATTTTCCAGATGAGTCAATATTCCATATGAAACCCAAGTCACCTTGGAGACTCTACTTTGACGGATCACACACAAATCACGGCTAGGGGGAAAGAATCTTGTTCATCACCCCTAAAGGAGACTCCATTCCTAAGTCTTTCCGCATAGCTTTCCCATGCACAAATAATGTGGCAGAATATGAGGCATTGGTTATGATACTTAGAATGGCAATAAAATGGAAAATCAGAGCATTACATGCCTATGGGGAATCTCAGTTAGTCATCAACCAAGTTAATGATGACTACGACACAAAAGATGAGAAGCTAATGCCCTACAAACTAATGGTTGACAGTTTCCAAATGTACTTTCATATGGTAAATTTTGAACAGCTTCCAAGAACACAAAACAAGGCAGTAGATGCAATGGCTACAATAGGCTTTCTCCTCGAAATTCCAAGCAATATGCCTCAGTTGGAATTCCTAATAGAACAATTGTTGGTTCCTACCTATGACATTCCAGAGTCAGAGATGGTCTGCAAACTTGTTGGTCCGGACTCTCCTTGGTACCAAGATATTTATGACTACCTTAAGTCTTAAACACTTCCACCTAACCTATCCAATAACTAGAGGAAGTCCTTTATCTGAAAAGCCACAAGATATGCCATCATCAGTGACACCCTTTACTGTCATAGCTTTGACGACACCCTCCTTAGATGTCTTGACACCAATGAAGCATGTACAACCTTACGCGAAGTACATGAGGGTATATGTGGGTCTCATTCGAGTGGTCCTACTCTGGCCAAGAAGATAACAAGACTTGGGTACTACTAGCCAACCATTGAAAAAGATGCACTAGAATATGTCAGGACTTGTCGCCAATGCCAAATTCACAGTGATATGATTCACATTCCAGCACAAGAACTTTGGCCTATCACTTCTTCTTGGCCCTTCGCTCAATGGGGACTCGACCTCATGGGTAGGATCCATCCTACCTCATCCAATGGCCATATATTCATTATCACTACCACTGATTATTTTACAAAGTGGATCAAATCCATCCCCCTGACGTACATAACCAACAAACAAATATCCAAATTCATTCTTAACTACATCATTTTCCGGTATGGCCTTCCACAATCCATCATCACTGACAACAGAAGTTTGTTTAAAAACCAAGACGTTCATGAGTTATGCAAATGATTTCACATCCAACATCATTTTTCATCTCCATATTACCCACAAGGAAATGGTCAAGTTGAGGCATCAAATAAAACCATTGTTAAAATCTTCAAAAAGACTATCAATGACGCTGGTCATGACTAGCATATACAACTCAACCTTGCTTTGTGGGCTTACCGCACTAGCATTTGTACACCTATAAGAGCCACTCCTTTCACCCTGGTCTTTGGAGCTGAGGTCATCTTTCCCATTGAGGTCAAAATTACTTCTATACGAGTCTCCCTGAAGGGTGTGACCGATGATTAGGAGTATAGACAGTCATGCCTACACAAGATGGAGATGCTAGAGGAAAGAAGGAAAAATTCCCTAAACCATCTACAAGCGTACCAGAATCGTCTTTGTTGTAGTTACAATAAGAAAGTCATGGTCAGGAAGTTTGACATTGGCGACTTAGTTCTCATGCAGAATCCTAAGAACCAGGCTGACAGAGAAAAGCTAGGAAAGTTTGAACCAAACTGGTTGGATCCTTACGTCATCATTTCATCTTTTAGTTCTAGAGCATATCAACTAGCTACCCCAGATGGAGAACAACTGACAAAGCCTATCAATAGTCTACATCTTCGAAATTTCTATGCATAGCATTAGAAGATTGAGCTGGAAACCTTAAAATATAAAAAAATTGAAAAATGGTAAAAAATTGTTGCCCTAATGAAAACCTAGCAAACAGGCATCTTGGAGGTACCAAAAAAATAAGAAAAATGACAAAAATAGTAAAGAAAAATAATTCGTCCAACAGTGAAAACCTGGCAAACAGGCACTTTGGATAAGTACCATGGTGAAAACCTAGCAAACACACACCATACATAGTCAATCATTGTTCGGCCATCTATTGTTACTTTATCTACCTAGGCCTAGGATGGAACACATTTCCCATCACTATCACGACACTCACCATGACATCATACCCTTCCTCTCATGGTTGATAAACGGTTGACATCAAGTCCTCTATACTATCCATTTGGTACTGCATGCATATCCTTTCTTTGTGTCCTTTAAAATTGGCTAAGTCTTGGACCTGACTAGGGGCAAATTTTTATCATGTGACTATAGTGGGTATCACACACGGTTTAGGAAGTTCCAAAAAGTCCTAAAAAAGACCAAAAACATCACAAAAAGTCCTGAAAAAAGATAAAAACATCACAAAAAGTCCTGAAAAAAGACAAGCATCATAAAAAGTCCTAAAAAGAAATAAAAAAATCAAAAACATCACAAAATGTCATGAAGAAAGACCTAAAAATTGAAAAACGCCCTAAAAAACCACAAAAAAAACCAAGCAGTCTCGAAATATGCAAAACAAAGTCACATTTCATCATGTTTGTCATATTAGTCAAGTCTTTGTCATTCGTCCTAACTACGTTGTCTCTGCACATTTTCTACATAGGCAAGACTCATATTTGAGTCCTTGAGACATTAGGTCACTCCTTTTAGGTTTTTCAAAATAAAATCATGGCACAGTCTTTGGTCATCAAGACAAATTCATTGGTCGTGTTGAGCTACGAGGTCTCTAAGTGCATGATGTAGGAAAGGCCATCTGTCGATGAGCCCCTGAGGCCACACTAGGTTAGTCCATTAGGGTTCATGGCACTACACTGGCACACACGTCAAAGGTCTTCAAGTCAAGACAAATCATTTTCCAGATGGGAAAACTCCTAAAACAAAGTGAAACAATCATTTATTCAGCATGACAATCTCATCAGCACATCAATCATATCATCATGACAATATCGACATATAGTCAACACAAGTCAAACTCAGCCAAACTTCAGTCAAACTTGGTCAAAAGAAGTTACATTATTATAACCAGTCAAACTGTCAACTCTTGGTTATCTTTCAGATGTGTCTTGAAGAATATCCCCTATCATTCATGCCTTAGGATGTGTCCTTCCTAGGCATCGTCACTGTCATTCAACATTTTGAGGGATCCTCTTGACATCTAAGGATCACTCCTCTCAACATCAGTATTCTTTAGATGTGTCCTTCTGAAGAACAAACTCTATCATTTATGCCTTAGGATGTGTCCTTCCTAGGCATCGTCATCGTCACTGTCACCTAGCATTTCGAGGGATCGCTTTTGACATTTAGGGATCAATCCTCTCGACATCAACATTATTCAGGATGTGTCATTCCTAAATTTTCCAATCTTCGCCATTCATCATCTTGGCATCGTCAAAACCTTGACACCCAGACATCTTAACATCATCAAATCTGACATCTTGGCATTAAAACACTCGGCATTCAGACACACTTGGCAAACACTTGGCACTTGTCTTTTGGATTTTTATCATGTTACTAGTTTTTCAGCGAGATCCCAACAACATGATTTAGAGAAGCAACGACATCATGACGTTTGTCTTGACTTGTTGACACACATGATTACTAGTTTCTTAGCAAGGTCTTGATTTTGGGATTTAGAAAAACAACGATGTATCATGATAATGGCTCTATTTTGTAGTTTGGAAATCATGCTACTAGTTTCTCAAGGATGTCCTAGAAACAGGATTTAGAGAAGCAAGGACATTTCATGAATTGTCCCTCTTGTCTTTTCTACTTGCAGTTGGTTATGACAAAAAGACTTGGGAAATCACACTCTTAGTATGAGTCATGATCATCCTTGTCTGTGATTGTTAGTCTCATGTGATGGTACAACCTTGCACACCTTGATCTATGTCATATCATGGTGTTTTTTGGCCATTACAATAGTCTACCCAATGATGATTAAGAGCAATAAATATTAAAGTCCTATGGTAAAGTTTTGAAGGATTTGGTCTAGGAACTAACATGCATCTCCTTTGGTCTGGTCATCTTCTCTCATCCATCTCACGATGATATCCTATGACATACAAAAACATAAGTGCATACATGATTATATAAACATTGCATTAGGTCCATACATACATCATCCATAGCATTAACATTATCATAAACATGGCATCCATTCAAATAAATACATTATGCATATCATTATCACCATCATCACAAAATCAACATAACATATAAATAAGCATTGCATCATCATGGAATCATATCATAAGTAAGCATCATAGGACATACATGATACATCATAAATCAACATCATACATAAAGAATCACATCACATATATCATAATGCATAAATATAATAGCATCACATAGCACACATGTGGCCCGTATCAAAACTACATCATCATATAGCATCATCCCACAAAAATATACAATGTCACAAAATAGAGTCAAGAGATATCCCAAAAATAAAGCTCGCAGGCTCAGTGGTCTATACATAATGTGTGATAACATAGAAGCAAATATATTAAACATGCCCCTAGGAAAGACTCTCATCATCCCCTCATGGTGAAGAGTGTGGTGGCTGAGGATCTGAGACTGGCACTGAGATCATAGGTGGAACGGTAATGGCCACTATCTGTGAACCTGATGGAACTGACACTGATGGCATCATATCCACACTAATAGACACCTATGAGGACACGGTGGCTTGACTCTGTGACGCTGAAGGATCTATCACTGGTGGTTGTCTCTATACTGATCTCTACTCTGAACTAGTTGACCCATGACTGCAGCCCGAATGATGACTCGAGGCATGCCTGTGTGAGTGGTGGGACCTGTGCCCTGATGTGTGCCCTAATGAAGTAGACCCTCCTGCATTGGTGTGGCTCCTACTTTCGCTCCCCACTCCCTAACCTCTGACCACTACCTGTCCTCGTCTGTGAGCATGATAGTGTAGGATCCCATCACTTAGGTGTTACTATCTACTCGTAGAGGGTCTTGTACTACCCATACCGAGTGCTCACCCTGGCTAGCTCACGAGCTATATCCCTTGAGGGCCCTGAACATAGTCCTAAAAAATCTACATGCCACTGAGCTGACTCCTGCTAGCGGATCATTGCCTGATCCCTCTCTACTCGAGCCACCTCTAGCTCTGCCTGCAGTGCCCTGACCTCTACCACACTCTCATCTAGCCTCCTCTGAAGATCTTCCACCCTTTGGTTTGTCATGGCATCCTGAGGCAATGTCAAGGAAGACAGTATCTCCTCCTCTCCCTCCACCATCCTCCATCTCAAGAGTCTCTTGGCCTCATCCATGGCATCATCATCATCATCTTCATCCTCTACAACATCCTCTCCACTAACTCCCTCATCCTGAGGCACATACACGTCCACATCCACATCCTCCTCCTGTCTGGCCTCCTCCTTGGCCACAGGATCCTCTTGTCTCTCCTCCTCTTGCTCCTTCCTCGGTTGCTCCTCCACATCCATCTCGGGCTCCTGCTCTAGCCTCGACTGCTCCTCCTCCTCTCTCTCCCCCTCCTCAACCACCTCTGCGATAGCATCTAGTGCCACTCTGGCCATGCATGGTCCCACCCTCCTACCCTATCTCTGGTCATCTCTCCTCTATCTTCGGTTGTCTCCTCCATCATCCCCGTCATCTCCATCATCTCCACCCCGACCTCCATCCTTACTCCCATCTCACTCTCCACCCTGGCCTCCATCCCTCCCCCGGCCTCTACCTCTATCTCTATCTCTACCCCCTCACCTAACTCTCGGCACACGAGGTATAACTAACCTCTTTTCCACAAGTGCTAACCCATCTGGATCTGTTAGTGGCACTGGTCTATTTGCTTGCCACCATAAGTCATAATCAGCTATGGTCTCAGGATTTGCAATCCCACCTCTCCATCCCCATTGCTGGGCTCCTAGCCCATCAATCTGCTGCTCAACAAAGGCTACAGGAATCATTGGCCCCCAAGCCGAGTCTCTAGAGGACCAAGCATACTCGATTGTACCTACAGGTACACCCTGCTGCTCTCCAAACTATTTGAGGACATGCTACGGCAGATACATCTCTATAATCAGTTGGCTCTACACTGTCCTCCCTATCAGGTAGCAATACTATCTGCAAAGGCTGAGATGGTCAACCCCATCATCCCACTGCTAGCAGTCTCTATAAGGTCTCTAGATGAATAACACCATCGTATCAATTTGATGCCACCACCAACCTATCTCTCTCATCCATGTCTGCTAAAGAGCACCAGCATAGTAATACGCATAGGGCATCCCCTCAGCTAGCTGTGGTCTTGGGATAGGTGGATGAAATATTGCTATATGCTCCCATTCCCATATCATCAGAAGTGTGGTACCACATGAGATGCTCTCTGCCCTCCTCTAGGCAACCTCGTGAAGCTGGTGGTAGAGTGTGCCCAATAAAAAAGGCCCCCAAGCATATAGTGTCCTATCCTGCCTCATCCCCACTATGATGTCTCCCCAACCAATAGGAACCCATGTCCGCGACAGTCAGGAATCAATATCCCGCCGATCAATGTCGCCAAGAAGGCATCGAACCAAGCATAATGCTCCACCATTAACTCCTAGTGGATCTCGTAACCTTAGATGCTGAGTCCTACTCCCTCATCCCGATAGTAAGTTGTGAAGGTCTGATGGCCATGATGAGGGTCATAAATGATCCGCTCTCCTCGGATTGATAGGCATAGAATGCGGTAAACATCCTCAAGAGTAACTCTCGCCTCTCCTGTCGACAGGTGGAAGGAGCATGTCTCTGAATGCCACTGCTCACATAAGGCAGTCAATAGTCCCCTATTTTCCTGAATAGTAGGCATATAGGTAGAGTAAAATAGACCTAGCCACATTAACCATCGTCGCTTTCGCAGGGTCAGTTATCAGCAAATTGGAAAGTCGACGGTCTGCTCTCCCATGTATATATGGGCGCAAGTTGTCTCTGCACAAGGCCACACAATGCGTTAGTACCTTCTAGACAATTATTAGTATTATCAAAAGACATTTCAAATTTGGAAAGCATTAGAATCAACCCTAGTCAAAGTCAAAGTCAAATGTGTCGCGTTGACTACACTTGTGTCGCGAAACAACGATTGCTTCGATTCGCACTTCAAATGCGTCATGACATATCTATTGCGTCATTTTGTCACTCAATTGCATCGTATCCGAGCACTTGCATCATGATATATGACACATGTGTCACTTCATTCGAATGTGTTGCTCAAACATGTGATTGCGTCACAACATGACAAATGCAGCATTCTAACTTTCGAATGTGGCTCAAAAAGGTGAATGTGTCACAGTTTTTGGAAAATGTGTTACACATCCTTGGCCTGCCCTAAAAACCCCTTACACTTGCATCGCAATGCATCAAATGCATCGAACGTGAAGTCAAATTCAGCTAATGCACATGCATATGTGTCACAGCGCATTCATTATTCACCCTAAAACCCTGATTTTGACACGTAAAACAAAAAAATTACAAAGGGGGTTAGGGGTACATACCATTGGCTCAAAACCCTCTAGCCACCTATAGGTCCGTACGATCTTGACGTGATGCTCGGTCACTGGAATCATCATCCTCGCAGAAGTCCTCTTTGCTCTAAGCTCTTGAATTTGCCAAAGTAAATAGTGAAAATGAATTGACTTTTACCCCTTTGTCAACCTATTTATAAAGTCAAAATAGAATTTGTCAACTAGGTTATTACTGAAGGCTCTTTTGACCACCCCATTGGCTGCCTTAAACGTGTTAGAATTTGAAACCGTCTGCACCACTGTCTTTCTGCTTATCAAATTGACTTATCGAAACACTTTCTAAATTTTTCTGTTGTCGGCCCCAAATTTGAAAAATTTCTCAAGGGGGCATTGATACTCTATACCTTCACTAGGGCATATCTTTGAATTTTTTTCTTTGTCACAATGTGACATGCTACATTATGACAAAGAGGGGCAAAATGTAAACACATAAAAATGACCTAGGCCTGCAAGCTCTATTTTTACCACTTTCGTCCTAGCATAATTATGTCCTTCGTCCACATCCGACTATTAATTAAATAATTTACAATTGTTTAATTAATTCATGTCTATTGTATTATTCATGATTATTAAATAATTTTTTTTTTTTTATTTATTAAATACGTCATTAATTGTTTAAGTCTTCCCCTAATTAAATAAATTTCTTAATTTATTTAATTACCTTTCTTCATTTATTTCTTCCTAATTATTAAATAAATAAATTTTATTTATTTATTTAATATGTCACTAATTCTCATGATTAAATGAGTTTATTAATTTATTTAATCATTAATCATATCTTCTAAATTAAATAATTATCTTTAATTATTTAATTGTCAAAATTAACATTTTCCTCATTTTAAATAAGTTAATTATTTAAAATGATATCACATTCTTAATTGACAGTTCATTTTAGTAAATAATCTGAAAATTGATTATTTATTATCTCACAAAATCCATATTTTGAATTAATTCAATTTAAAATGGTAATAATCTTCCAAAAATCAAGTAATTGAGCAAATTATTGATTTCCCAAATCTAATCTTCACTTCAACTCTTATCTTCTTGATTTTTCGAATCTCACAAATCAGGCAGTCTTTATCTTCTTGATTTTTGAAAATCTTTATTTTTCTAATTAATTATCTCATCTATTCTCCACCACCAATTCAATTTTCTCAGATGAAATCTCGACTAATCACTTAATGATTTTTCCCTAACCCTGATTAGGGATTGTCACATTAGATCTTGTCCTTTGATTTTATGCTTTTGTCAAAAGTCAATCTCGTCCGTCCATCCAAAATTGCATTTTCTATAAAATGTCAATTTTACTCACATTTTTGACTAGTCAGATTTATACTTGTTCTTAGATATTGTAGCATTTTACTTCATCAAGTGTTAGACATTTCTTGGCATAGGAATTTTAGTTATTTTTTTAATAGGCATAGTCATATGTTTAAAATCCTTCAAAGTTTGTTTAGGACTTCGTCATAGTCATTGCTTGTACGTTCGATTTGAGGGAAATAATCAACAAGTTAGAAGGTGCTACAAAGGAATCATGGAAGCTTTAGCGATTATCTAGTATAAACATTGCTTCTTTTAGTTTTCAATGTACTTCGTATTTCTCTGGGTTTATATGCTTTATTGATTTGCTAACGATCTAACATACCTAAAATTAACCCTTAGATATAGGATCATTTCAAGGTTGTGGGTCACCTAAAGTTGAAATGAACATCTGAATAAGGCCGGTTCCTAGCTGGTTACCACTCTAAAACTACTAACTTTTTTGGAAAAGGGGAAGAAAGATAACTTAAAATGAAAGTACTTGAAAATAAAAGTGAAGTGATACACCAAACTAAAGAAGGACATGAAAACACAGATTTTCATACACTTGGTTTCCATTAATATAAATTAAGTCTACACAACTCATTACATGTCTCTGCATGAATATTTCACTAAAAGGAAAAAATGCAAGAACTTATAAATGGAAGGAAACTTCACAATCTAAAATCCATATGCATTTTTAAGAAACATTTAGCAACCTGCATGAACATGCTATTTGCAGAAAAGGTATAAAATATGAGACAAAGTTAAAAGGAAATAACAAAAATTTCACAAATAACCTGATCAATCATTTAACCATAGACAAAACTACAAGAAAAAGAAGGCAAAAATTTTCTACCAATAATCTCCAAGGTGTTGTCTATATATCATATCTAGAATATTGGGTTACAAAAACATGCAAGCCTGAGAAAGGATTGCAAGAATCACTAACTCCCAAAATTGCATAAGAAGAAGTAACTCCAAAATGAGTTACAATAATCAATAAGTAAGCCACCACTAAGTAGTTCCACAAAACAAGGCTTTAGAAGTCCTTGGGTCAGATGCCACAATAAATCCCAAGATCTAGCATCTAGATCATCTCCAAAAGGGCTCCAAATGCAAGAAAAAGTCAAACATGACTTAGTCCACCAAGGTGACTCATAAAACTGACCCCAAAAGGCTCTCAAGAGCAATAAAAATCTCCTAGATGCTCTCTAAATGTTTGAAACAACCTCATAACCTCCCTAGATGCTTTGCATGTGTTCACCAACTTCTCTCAACCTCCCATATTCTCTCTCAATCATAAATAGAAGCATATCCTCCATTCCCTCATGACTCAGTCATAAAGAACCAACGTATCCCATCTTGCAAATACATATCAAACATTAAAGTGATTTATAAGTTATCACTAAAATAAATGCTTTACATTTCAATTTCAATCTATGCTAAGTAAGACTTGGTTAATGTCTTAAAAGACAAAGCAAGCTCCATAAATCATCCATTACCTAGCACATGCAAGTGAACCTACAAGTTCAATAAGAATGAACCTTGCATAGATACATTAGTTTTCATGCATAAATAAAAATGAAAGACACAAAAATTCCTAAGTCCTATTGGCATCCCACCTAGGATTTAGAAAACTCTAAAACAAAACGAAATGTTCATTTCATTCATTATCTAAAGCATTTGGAGAAACTGCTTGAGGGTGCCGCCATGAAGGTTTCTTTGTGTTCGGAGGTTGCACCTAGAGTCTTATGAAGAAATGACCAACAAGCTCGGGTAAGGTCTCTGTACTCCATGAAATTTTCTCATCATTTCTTTTGTATTTTTTCATATCTTATTTCACATCTTCTGTAGATAAGAGGGCTTGAGATTGAGTCTTATTTTTCAAAATAAAAATGATATTTATGTGCTTTCTCTATAGAACTCCATGAATCTTCTTCACATATTTATTTGACTTAGAGTTCCATCCTTGTTGTGGCTCCATGATTTTTTTTCTCTTTTGGGTAATCAAGAATCCCAACAATAGAGCATTGATAGCATTTTCCTTCTGTTTTGAATGCTCTAATGCCATCAAAACTATCGTATTATATTTTATGGGCATTTCCTTTTACAAGGTACAAGTGCTTCGAGGGTTTCGATGAAGCTTTATCCATTTTTTCATGTGACTTCCTCTATCTTTTTTAGTATCCTGGCCACAAATTTGAACTACTTGCAGATGTAGAACTTTAATTCTCCTGGACTTGGCCCTTGAATCCTTCTTTTCAAACTGTGGGTTACAAAACTTCTATTTGATGGCTGAAAGTTTTTGTTGTCTCAGGTTGCAAAGTGGTTTCATATTTTGTAGAAACCCTAAACAAGGGTTTACTCTATTTGTAATCCTAAG
>VDFB02137387.1:0-18945 GCA_007258455.2 Sequoia sempervirens
ATTTCTTTAATTTGCAAACCAATTTACTTTTACCTTTCACCACATAGTGCTCTGGTTGTGTCATATAAGTATCCTCCTCCAAGTCACCATAAAGGAAAGCAGTTTTCAAATCCATTTTTTGAACCTCTAAATCATAAACAACAACAATAGAAAGCAAAAATATAATGGATGTCATCTTTGCAATAGGATAAAATATCACACCATAATCAGCACTCTCAACTTGATAGTAACCTTTTGCAACCAACCTCACTTTGTATTTCTCAATACCTCCATTTGTACAAATCTTTTTATTGAACACCCATTTGCAACCAATAAGTTTTCATCCTTTAGGAAATGGTACAAGATCCCATGTATCATTCTTTTTCAAAGGTTTCATTTCTTCATCCATGGCAATCTTCCATGATTCTGCATCATTCATTCAGGTAATGCCTCTCCTATCGATTTGGGTTCATTTGGATGTTAGTATTCAAAGAAAAAATACATCTCCAATCATCAGGTGAATACCTTTCAAGTGGTTGTTTATGCCTTGTAGACCTATGGACAAGCTGAGTTGGAGTTTCTTCCTCCTCTTCTAAAGATTCAGAGCTAGATGAGTTCTCCTCAACTTCTTGTCTATCTGTAGTCCTCAATTAAAATCTCTCATGTGTAGAAGGAAATTGAATCACATCTTCTTTTTTTCTTTGTTATGGCCGCAATATAATAGAAGAAGGCTTAGTTTCTCTAAAAATAACAATTTTATTATGTATTACCTTATGTACAATAGGATCCCAAAGCTTGTATCCTATCACACCATAACTATATTCGATGAATATACATTTAACAACCTTGTTCTCCAACTTTGTTGCTTCTCCTTTGACACATGTGCATATTCCTTGCAAACAAAAAATATAAGATGTCTTAATGAAGGCTTGTGGACTGACCATGCCTCTATAGGTATCTTATCAACAAGAGCTGATTTAGGAGATCTATTAATCAGGTAACAAGTAGTGGCAACAACTTCAGCCTAAAACCTTTGTTCTAGACCAACACCACTCAACATACTCCTAGCCTTCTCCATCAGTGTCATGTTCATTCTTTCTACAACTCCATTTTGCTATGGAGAATATGGAGTTGTCTTTTGTCTATGAATACCACAATTTTTACAAAATCTGTCAAAATCATTATATAAAAATTCACTACCATTATCAATCCTCAAACATTTTGTTTTATTTCGAACAACTCTTCATTAACAAGTCTTTAAATCAACTGAAACATATTACTCTTTGAGAGTATACCCATGTCTACCAAACGCAATCATCAATAAATAAAAAATATGCTGATTTTCTAATTGAAGGAAAATCTACCAATACCAAACATCATAATGAACCAGATCCAATACACCACCGTTGTAAATCGGGTAAAAATGAACGTTTTGTTTCCATAAAATGCCAATGCTCACATAGAATTAAATTCAGATTTTCATCCGGACAACCCTTCAACAAGGTTTTATTTTCAATGTCCTTGAACCCTTTCTCCAATGTATTACAGTCTTTGGTTGCCATAACATAGTTTTCTCGCGGTGCTTTGATTGAGGAAGAAAGAAGGGCCTTGGTGCATGCAAAATCCACATGACCATCTCTGAAGGTGAGCCTCACTTTTTCCACCAAACTTGCTTTCTGAAGTGCTATTGCACTCAACAATGCATGAATCAAGCTTATACAATGTGCGATATTTGATACCTCTAGCAATCACCATAGCACCTTTGACCATCTTGCATCCTACATCATAAAATACTACCTACACACCTGCATCTATTAGTTTTCTCATAGATAAAAAATTTAGTGTTAAACCAGGGATATGCAACACACCATTAATCCTTTTTATTTTACCATCAAAAAACTTGATTTTAACTTTACCATGACCAACAATGTTTGAATAAGAATCATCGCCTTAAGTACACCTTACCTCCATCAAATTCTTCATATTTAGATAAATAATCTCTATTAAAGGTCGTATGGAAAGACACATTTGAGTCAATTAACCATGCATCATTACTTGCATGAGTTGCCAAAGTTGCAATGAATGCATCGCCATATTCCTTCTCAGACTCATAATTAGAATCAACTTTCTTCTTTTATTCTTCTTTTATTCTTTGTAGTTCTTATGAACATGTCCAAGCTTACCACAGTTCCAACAAATAACTTTTGACTTTCTTGGATATTTGGATCTCCCTTTGGACTTGGATTTATCATGCTTCTCATTCTTATTTCCTTTTTCCTTAGGTATTTCATGAAAATTTAGGGCCTTCTTGGAACTGATGGATACCTTCCTCCTCATCTCTTGAGAAAGCAAAGAACTGACCACATCTTCAATCTTCAATATAATGGAAGCACTCTCAATAGCCATAACAAGAGAATCCCATGAATCAGGAAAAAACCAAAGCAAGATTTGACATTTCTCCTCATCCATTTTGACACCAACTAATGCCAATTGAGCCACCAACATATTGAATGCTTCTAGGTGGTTTTTAATTCATCCATCCTCTTCCATTCTTAAGGAATACAATTTCTTCCTCAAGAAAATCTTGTTTACTAAATATTTAGCTTGATACATATCACCAAGCTTCTTTGATAGTTTCTGTGCAAATATCTCCTCATGGACATTAATTAAAACAGAGTATTCCAAGCATAATCTGATTAGATATGACTTTGCGATCATAACATGATATGAGCAACTTGAGTATGATCTATGAGCCTTTGAAACATTCCTCATCAACAACATCCATAGATCTCGATCTCTCAATAAGATCCTCCATCTTGACTTCACATTTCCCAGTATTTCCATAAATTTGCTCACCTCTCTTCCCTGATGAATTCCCATGCTAAGAAATTATTTCGAGATCACAAAGGTATCTTTTTGAAAGCTCCACTCAAATTTGGATTAACAAAAAACCCAACAACCTGGCGAAACCAAGGTGAATTAGTCTATGATACCATAAAGCTAAGGTGATGAAACAATTTCACACCTACTAATAATCTTGAGAGGAGGATAATCTAATAATTTTATAGATCTTTAACAATTACATAAAATTAAACAAAATAGCCGAAAATATCATACCTAAAACCAATGGTATGGGAAAACCCTTTAGAGAGAAAAACCCCTCCAAAGCCGCCCAATATATTGATGTAGTAAAAGATTACAATAGCATAGAGTAAACTTCTCTGATGAAGTATCACTTTCAGCTTGAGAGATGAGCAACATGGCTATGTTGGACTCTTGGTATCATCCTTGCAACCGTAATACACCTCGGTTTCCTTCTAGGGCAAGTCAAGCTAATAAAATATCGGCCATTAGATCTAAGACCTAATGATGAATGATCCATATTTACAATAATAAAATATGAATAAAAATTTCCTTTTAGGGTGTTGCCTTTAAACCCCCACTAGGGCGCACTGCCCCCAAACCTCTCATGGGGGGGAAACCCCCTATGCCCCCCCATTGTTGTCGTATGAACAATACCTTATGTATCAACAGTAACTTATGCAATTGCAAGGTTGAGACACATTTTCCCAACATTATATAATATTATATATTATATACTATATAGTATATAAATTATATTATATATACTATGTTATAATATATAGAGTGAGAGAGAGAGAGAGGGGGAGAGATTTTATCTAGGTATTATGGGAGGGAGAGACCTACAAGGGAGGGAGAGAGAGAGAGAGTTATCTAGGTAGGGTGGGAGGGCGAGACCTAAGAGAGAGGAGGGAATGAGAGAGATAGTTATTTGGGTTGGGTCTCTCTCAAGTCTCTCCCTCCCTCTATCCCTTGCACCCCACTCTCTTTCTCTCTCAAGTCTCTCCCTCCCTCTATCGCTTCCATCCCCTCTCTCTCTCTCATTCATATCTCTCTATTCTTTCCCTCCCCCTATCCCTCCCACCCTACTTAGATAACTCTCTCTCTCTCTCTCTTAGGTCTATCCTTCCCACCCCTCTCTCTCTCTCAAGTTGCTCCCTCTCTTTATTGTAAGGAAGATAAGGTAGAAAAACAACTTCCTACACTAATCTTGAGAGGAGAATAATGAAAATATTTTATAGATCTTTAACAGTTACATAAACTTAAACAAAAATAAACACAAATATCATGCATACCACAACACAGTGATTTACGTTGGGAAAACTCTTTCAAGAGAAATACCCCACTCTAAAAGTACCCTCTATGATGATGTATCAATAGTAACTTATGTATTTACAAGGTTGAGACATTTTCCCAACAAATCTCCCACTTGTCAAACACCTTACAAGAGCAACCAGAGGGTGTATAAACATCATCTCTTAATTGCTAGGAGCTGAGAGGCCCATAGTTTCTGAACACCATCAAAACTTCTCTATCCTCACAGGCTTAGTTAGAGAATCAACAACATTCATCAAAGTCTCTACCTTAACCAACTTCACCCTGCCATCTTTGACCATATCTCTAACAAAATAATATTGTACATCAATGTGCTTGGTCTTGGCATGAAATTTTAGGTTCTTGGCTAGATACATCACACTCTGACTATCATAATAAATTGTCGTTGCACCCTTTTTAATTCCAATATTTAAACACAATCTCTTAAGTAGAATGGCTTATTTACAAGTATGAGTAGCTACCATATACTCTACTTGAGTAGTGGATAAAACAACCACAACCTATCACTTACTCATCTAACTAATTGCACCACCAAATAATGCAAACACATAAGCACTAGTGGATCGTATGCTATCAATATCACTTGCCCAATCAGAATCCACATATCCATGAATATAAAGGGAAATATCGTCTTTAGTCGTATTAATATGATAACATAAGGAATAATTTGAGGTACCACAAAAATATATGAGGACTCTTTTAACTACATGTCAATAAACTCTACCAAGATTAGACATATATCTAGAAAAGCTACCCAATATATTATACAAAAATCACAAAGATTACAATATACTTGTAGAGCAAGCTTCTCACAAGAGTATCACCAACCAGAGATCTAGAGGTAACATAGTCACTATTAGATTCTCGGAATACATCAATACACAGTCGTATTACAATGCCCTCATAAAATGGGGTTGCCTTCTAGGGCAATTCAAACCAAAAAAATATTGAACGTTAGATATGAAACCTAATGATGAACAATCCAAATATACAATAATAAAATATACATAAATGTGGCTTTTGGGGGCATCGCCCTTGAATCCCCACTGGGGCGCACTTCCCCCGGACCCCCAACTAGGGGGGATGAGCCCCCGAGATCCTCATATAGGGGCACCCCCCACAACCACCCTACCGACGATCAACAAATTTTATGTATTCTGGGTGTGTGTGCTGAGACATATTTCTCTCAACATTTATCCCTCCCACCCCCTCTCCCCCAAGTCTCCTCTCTCCCACACCAATTAGATAACTCTTAGGTCCTCCCCTCCCTTCCTCCCTCCCCGTCCCTCTCTCTTTGTATCTCCCTCCCTCCCTCTCTCTCTCTCACTCCCTCCTCTCTCTCAAGTCTCTCCCTTCCACCCTACCTAGATAAATTCCTCTCTCTCTCACTCCCTCCTCTCTATCAAGTCTCTCCCTCCCACCATACCTAAATAACTCTCTCTCTTTCAGCTCTCTCCCTCCCTCTATCCCTCTCACCCCCTCTCTCTCAAGTTACACTCTCTCTCTCTCACATACATGTGCCTCCTCCCTCATCCCTCGCCAACCTCTCTTAGTCTCCTCCATCCCTCCCTCCTTCCCTCTCTCTATTTAATCCTCCTCCCTCCCTATATCTCCTCACAAGTTGCCCTCCCATCCCCACCCACCTCTAGTATCTCCTCTTCCCACCCTACCTAGATAACTCCTCTCCTCTCCCAAAAGTCTCTCCCTCCTCCCCATCCCTCCCACCTCTACCTAGATAACTCTCCCCATCCCGAGGTCCTCCTCCCTCCCTATGCCCTCCTCCTCTCTATTTTTCCTTCCCTCCCTTCTCTCTCTATAAAGTCTCTCCATCCCACCCTACCTAGATAGTTCCCTCTCTCTCATAGGTCTCTCCCTCCCCTATCTCTCTTAGGTCACTCCCTCCCTATGTCCCTATATCTCTTAGGTCACTCCCTCCCTCTATCCCTCCCTTTGTCCCTCTCTCTCTCAAGTTTCTCCCTCCCACCCTACCTAGATAACTCCCTCTCTCTTAGGTCTCTCCATCTCTCTATCCCTCCCACCCCCTTTCTCTCTCTTAGGTCGCTCCCTCCCTCTATTCTTGCCTTCCTCTATCCCTTCCACCCCTCTCTCTCTTAGGTCTCTCCCTCCCACCCCCTCTCTCTCTTAGGTCTCTCCTTCCCCTATCTCTTTCACCCTCCCTCTCTCTCTCAGGTCTCTCACTCCCACCATACCTAAATAACTATCTCTCTCAGGTCTCTCCCTCCCACCCTACCTAGATAACTCCCCACTCTCTCTTAGGTCTCTCCCTCCCATCCCCTCTCTCTCTCAGGTCACTCACTCCTTGTATCCCTCCCACCCCCTCTCTCTTAGGTCTCTCCCTCCCTCTATCCCCCCACCCCCTCTCTCTTAGATCTCTCCCCCCTTCTATCCATCCACCCCATCTCTCTCTCAGGTTTCTCGCTCCCACCCTACCTAAATAACTCTCTCCCTCCAACCCTACCTAGATAACTCCCTCTCTCTCAGGTATCTCCCTCCCTCTATCCCTCCAACCCCCTCTCTCGCAGGTCTGTCCCTCCCTCTATCACTCCCAACCCCCTCTCTCTTAGGTCTCTCCCTCTATATATCCCTCCCACCCTACCTAGATAACTCTCTCTCTCTCACTCCCCCCCTCTCTCTCACTCTATATATATTATAATGCAATCTATAAAATATAAAATATACTATATATAATATATATAATATATATTATATATAGTCCATATATATATATATATATATATAGTATATAATATATTATATATATAGTATATAATATATTATATATATATCTGTATACCATAGCAGCAAAAATCGTTTGGGGAAAAATTTGGCAAACCAAAAGTACAAGATTTTTTGAAAAAAACAAGAAAAAACATATTTAAAAAAATGTAAAAAATTGTATAAAAGAGACAAAAACTACTTTTTAAAAAATAATTAAGGGCATTTCCATATCATAGAGATATAGAGAGAAAATAAAATAGAGCATTTAACCGATGAATTGTAGAAAATAGGATTTTTTTTAATTTATATTCATATTGTTGATTACATTGCATTGCACAAAGCATACTTCATAGTGCATAAATAATAACTAGATGGTTATAGTTGAAATTTTTTCAATTACAATATAGTTTGTACAAAGTCAACTATAAACTAAATACAAAGTTCTAAAAAATTAAATGCAGCCAATAACTATTGCTACTACAAATAGAGCTATGCTACAGAGCTGCAGGTCCTGATGATGAAGGTGCTCCTGGTTTAGAGCCTCTCCTTTGTCATTCAACCTCATGACTAACCAAGTTGGTCTCTAGGATCTCAAAATCCTTAGTCTCAAGAAATTCATTAAAAAGATAATTTTCCTTCGCTAAGCAGACACCATAAATTATAAAATGGGAATCATGGTTCATATTTGTGATTTGACAGTACTTGCAATTTCTAGAACACTGTGAAAGGGAAATTATATGACAAAGGAAGCAATTTCAAAGTTCAACTTAATAGATTTTGGATCCAATAGCTCAAGATAGAGTAATAGAAAATATTTATGAAACAAAATCTTAAATCTAAAAAGACCATAAATGATATTGAAATGTTCTCATTGATAATTATTTTAGTAGATTTATAAAAGATCAAAGGGAGTGTTATTTTTTTTTCCATTAGATAATAAAGAATTGCTAGTATAAAAGAAGAGATCAACTATGTGAGCCACAATTTTAGCTTATTTTTTTAAAAAAAAAGGGGTAAAAACTTTATTGAATATCAGAAGAAAGCATTACAGGAAAAACAAAGGGAGCAAACCCCAGAAACCAAAAGAAGCAACAAAGCAAGTACAGAGACAAAATCAACTATCTTCCAGTATCCTTCTATCCTCTTCAAGGAACCTATCCAAATCCTGACGTAACTCAAGGGAAACCTGCATCCAATCCTCGATCCTCCAGCCATTATCATGCTCTGAAGCCCATTTAGCCAAGTAGCCAGCAACCTGATTCCACTCCCTCGGGATATGAACAAATGAAACCGCCTCCATCCTGGAGCTAACCTGAAGAATCCGCTGAACAACCAGAGCTAACTTCCAATTAATATCAAACATCTTTCTTCCATTCAATAGATTAATCAAGATCTGCGAATCAACTTCATAAATAACCTTTTGCCATCCCAAAGCAAGGGCCTACTCCACAGCATAAAGAATCCCCAAGCCCTCTATGAGATTAATGGTCTTCTCCCCCTCATGAATAGAGAAAATAAATATCACTGAACCCCCTGAATCCCTGTCAACCCCACCAATCCCAGCAGGTCCAGGATTTCCTCTAGAAGATCCATCAAAGTTGATCTTCAAGACTCCAGCCGGAGGAGGTAGCCACCTACCCACCCGTTGCACTCTCTTGGTCCCATGCCTACGTCTCCTCTAACCACCTAAAGAAGAATGCATCCCCTGAAGACCCAATCTATCCACCAACTCAGCATCCCCTTTCCCCAGGGGGAAAAACACTTGACTCTTAGCCACAACCGACTCATGTTCCATACCTAATATATGCATCCACACCTACTAACCCACCAATTTAACACCATGGAATATCTTGCGATTCCGCTCCAGCCAGATCTGCCAAAGAAGAAAAGTAGGTCCAGCATACCAAACATCCTACAAAATGGAAGCCATTGAGGGGGGTCTTCCCATACTATCCCAGAACTCCATCAAAGAGGAAGCATGAACACAAGGTTGCTTCCAAACCTCCCACCACCAATGCCAAAGTTTCACAACAAAGGGGCATCAGAAGAACAATTGCGAGGAATCCTCTTCCTTTTTCCCATAGAGAACACAAATCGAAGGTCCCTGGAAACCCCTCTTATGAATGTTATCCTAGGTCAAGCACCTATTCCACGCTAAATTCCATACAAAGCAATTACATTTAGGCCATGATAGCTTACCCTACACCCTCTTCCACCAATGAACCTCCACCCTAACCAACTTCTGAGCCAATAACACTTGATAACCATAAGCAATAGAGTAAATACCCTTAGGATTGTGATCCCAAGCTATAATATCCTCTTCCAGTAGAGAGCTACAACACCTACTACAAAGAATCATTTTAAGCTCAGCCCTACCTTCCTCCTCACCCATATCCGGCCACTGTGTGGGATCCTTCCAACAAGCCCTCTCCAACTGACCATAAAAAGAGGACTTGAAGTCACTCACCCTGGACCAACCAGCCACAAGAAATCTCTGGCTCAAAGGAAGCAGGTGAGGAAATTGAGAGATAAGCAGAGGGAATCCATCCCAAGAGTCTGACCAAAAAAAAGCTTTTGAACCCCGTCTACAAATCCAAAATAAACCTTCCTTGATGAGCTTCACACCGTTCTGAAGAGTACTCCAAATCACCGAACCTTCCCCTCAAGAGGGTACCTAAGGAGATCATGCTGAGGGACACTAGGGAAATATTTATGAGATAATATCCTGGCCCACAACTAACCCTGCTCCACACACCATCTCCAAAAAATCTTAGCAGCCACAACCACTCCAAACAAATTTGATTGACGAAGACCCAGACCACCATATTGCTTTGGACTACACACATATTTCCACTTGACCAGGCTCCACTTGGAGGATGACAAGCATCTAGCCCATAAAAATTGTCTTTCAAGATAATCCAACTCCTTAAGAAACCCCATCGAAGCCACCTGAAGCATACATCTGTAAGTAGGGAGTGCTTGCACAACTGACTTAAGAAGCTGAACCTGCCCAGCAAAAGACAACCATCTATGTGTCCAATGATTGACTTTCACCTAGAACTTATCAATGATATTCTACCAAGAACCCTTGGGAAGATGACCAACAGAAATTGGAATGACCAAATACGTAAAAGGGAGAACGCCTATCTGAAACCTCAAAATAATAACAATTCTTCTCTGAATGGGGGTGGGCATATTGAAGAATAAGATGGAATATTTATCATCATTAATCAATTGCCCTGAAGCCACAAGGTAAACATCCAAAAACTGTCTCAAAAAAGTAGCTTCCCTAACAGTAGCCATCCCCATCAAGGCAGTATCGTCAACAAACTACAAATTAAACTGCGGAGGTAAATCTCCACCCCAATGCTAACCTTGAATGATGCCTAACCCAACATTTCTTTTCCACAAATTCCCAAGATTTTCAACAAGAAGAAATAGGTACAGGGAGAGAGGGTCCCCTTGGCGGAGACCCCGAGAAGCCCCAAAAAGTTCCTAATGATCTCCATTTATCAGTACCGAGAAGGATACTAACGTAACACAACTCATGACCCATTGGATCCATTCTTCACAAAATCCAAAAGCAACAAGGATCTTCTGAAGGAAGGACCATCTAACCCTGTCATAGGCCTTAGCCATATCCAGCTTAATGAACATTGTCTTCTCATGGGAACTGGCCATGGAGTGGATGGTCTCAGTAGCAATAACAATCCTGTCCAAAATCTGTCGACCCTCAACAAATCCACTTTGTTCCTCTGAAATCAGCACTTTAATCCACTTCTTCAATCTCTCAGCCATTAACTTTGATATAATTTCATATGCCACATTGCAAAGGGAGATATGCCTAAACTGTGTTAACCTATCTGCCCCTTCACACTTGGGAATGAGAGCAATGAAAGTGGAATTAAGAGCATGCAACATTTGCTTTTTCCTTCGAGACTCCTGAACAACCACCAGAAGATCCAACTTTGTGATACCCCAGAACTCTTGAAAAAACTCAATTGGGAAACCATTAGGGCCTGGAACTTTTCCTCTCTTAATCTGAAACACAGTTTCCTCCAACTCCTCAAGAGAAATCTCCCTCATCAAATACTCATTCGCCTCCCTGGAAACCAACTGAGGGATACAAGAAAGAACTTTTTCCTCCTCGACTGAACCCCCTTGAGAATCCACTCTGAATAGAGCAACAAAATACTGTGATGCCTCAGCTGTGATTTCCTGAAACAAGACAACACGATCCCCCCTGTTGTTAACCAGCACAGAGATGGAGTTACTATGCCTCCTGGCCTTCACATAATTAAAGAAAAACGTAGTATTTTTGTCCCCTTCGTGCAACCATTCAACCAATGCCTTTTGCTTCCAATATACCTCTTCATGCAACTCACATTCCTCCACCACCTTTAGAGTCCTATCTTCTTCTTTCAAAAGATCCTCTGAAACCCCATCATCCCGAATCAATCTCGTAATAGTATTGAACTCTTCCTGAGCAGCGGCCTTATCATGAAAAATATTACCAAAACACAGTTGATTCCACCTTTTAAGTTGATACTTGATAAACTGAAGAAGCTTGGCAAACGTATACATTGCAGTACCAGAAGCAGGTCTACCTATCCTCCACCACACATCCACATGGTCAAAAAGAGTAGAATCCTATAACCACATAAGCTAGAATTTGAAGGAAGTTGAGGCGCCCAAATAGAGATGATACTAAGCTTGATATTCCAGTGGTTCGAACCCCTCCAATCCAAAATTTTAGAGGAAGTAGACCACAAATCACCAAGCCAATAATAGGAGACCAAGAACCGATCTAGCCTCTCAACAACACAGTCCTCACTAATCCTCCTATTATTCCAAGTAAAACAACCATTACTATGATGAACATCAATAAGATTTAGATCAGAAATGCTATCCCTAAGAAGCAGCACAGAAGGCTCCAACCTAGCAATTCCACCCCTTTTCTCAGACAAATCCATGATAGCGTGGAAAGGAGCTAGGCTGTGAACATATCATAGATGGGACCATAGAAGTTGCTTACCCTGATATTCAACAAGCGCATACACATTAGAGAGGAGAATACATTCTCCTGTCACAAAGCATGAGGCCACCAATGAAATAGCAGATCTAGAAGACATCCATCAAAGAGGGAAAAACCTCTGGGGGTTCCATAAGCAAGCCACCCCCCCAGATGCACCGTGAGCTCCAACACACTAACACTCGCCATACTTCCACAACTTAGGTACCATATTCAAGATACTCTCCATAGATAATTTAGTTTCCTGAAGAAAAAGAACATTCGAAGATTGATTCCTAACCAAATCATGAACAAATTTTTGTCAAGGGCCAATGTTCAAGCCCCTAACATTCCATGATAGCACAATCATTTCTAGGTACACAAGAAATGCGAATCCAGGGTCTTGACTACCCCTGACTCCACCAGAGTTTCCCCAGTTGATTTAATCTTTTCCAAATCCTTTTTCCTACCCAATTTGGGATTCTTCTCACCAAGCCCTTTCTATGGATCCTTTTGTTGAATACCCATGTGAGAAGAGGACAAAGAGCTCTTTCCAACTTCCACACCATTATTTTTAGGCAAAGGAGAACCCTCTCCCCCATTCATCAAAACCCCAATAACAGGATCCGACCCAACCTGGACAATCAACTGCTGATCCATGTCCATCTACCCAACACCCGTCATGTCCTAGACAACCGGCATACCCTCCAAAGGAGGCCCATCCTTTCCTGAACCCAAAGTTCCCTGATCCAAGTTCATCAAACCCGGATTCACTTCTTGTTGGCTAAGATCATCCAACACCTCAAACCTGTTAAAAGTAACATCATCCTGCCTCTCCCCCAGAGTCCTCTTCTGCCCCCAATTCCTATTACGAGCTTTGACAGGGATATATTCATCCTCCCCAGTACCATCACCCAGAATAGGCCCCTTCCCCTTATCAACCCTAGGTGGATTACGAGGAGTTTGGGTAGATTGGGTCACCATCGGCTTAGCCCTAGGGCACTTGCATTGCAAGTGTCCATACTCATGACAAAGTCGGCACCAAAAAGGTAGAGTTTCATAGTCTAACTATTGTACCCATGTATATGATCATGCACTCACTTCCACAGAATCTGGCAATGGCATGTATAAATCAATTTCCACACAGATACGGGCAAAAGTCATTACCTTTTTAAACTGCGTCTATTGTGAAGATCCAATTGGTTTACCAAGCATTGAAGCCACCAAATGTAGAACATCCTCTCGCCAACATTCGACTGGAAACCACGGCAGATGAACCCACACTGGAACCCTAATCGGGAGCTCTTCAGTCAGATTGAAGCCCGCATGCCACAGCTTCATAAACAAGCCCACTTGGTTATAGAAATAGGGACCCCCCTCAAAAATCCTATTCTGATCAGCCATGCAATCAAAGGAAACCATAAATAAATTATTCGCTAAGAGCCTAATCTCCATCTCCCCTTCTGACAGCCAAGTCCTCTGAGCCCAAGATTCCAAAAATGGCAACGAGACTCTCAAACCCATAAACTTGGAATAAAAGGAGTGTTTCAAATAATATTTAATATCATCCACAACATCTCCATCAAGATAACCAATTTAGGTCTCTCTTTACATCTTTCCAAGCATCCATTAATATTCGTAATCCTAGATCCTCCAAACGATCCAAAACCATTCATCTCTTGAACTGGCGTAAACAATTTTTTATCGAAAACCTTCGCACCCTGTGTCAGAGGTTTTGATCCAAAGGCTAATTGGAAATCCATCATGGGGCTAACCCCAGATGATTCCCCTCAAGACATGAACCAAAAATGAGACCCTAAGCAGGCATGCAAGCCCTCAATTCGAGAGAACAAAGGAAAGCACCCACACGAGGGTTAACACAATACCCCTTCGGTTTCACCCACAACCCACCAAATCTCACAAGTTTTAGCTTCAAAAAGAAGCACCCTACACCTAATCGGAATAGCACACAACCCAAGGAGAATGGTCGTACACCAAACACCCACACAACGCCCAATGAACTCAGCCCCACGTGGGCCTTGCAGGTGAATAGAGCCTCACCAAGCAGTAGCACACTGAATCACACCTAGTCGCCACCTCTCACAGAATAAAAGCATGCCCAAACCTTCCAACGCAAGCCAAACACTCACCATTGCGTGCCAAGGAAAGCCAACAATGAATGAAGGTAGACACAATAAAGCAACACCCTGATCACAGACAAATCCCACCCTTTTTGCACCAACAAAAAGCACAAAGAGCAAGCTAGGGCACGAACGCCCTAGCTCAACCAGCAGATCTCAGAATTGCCATCCATTTTATCAATGAAAAGGACACAATTTTAGCTATTATCATTCCAGTAAATTTTCCTTTATTTTGTGTATAAGTGGATGATGGAGTTAAAAACATTGATAGACTTTGAGTTGAGAATTTGAGAGATTATAGGTACAAGCTTCAATGGAAAATCAAATCACGAGGAACATCTCCTTTCAATGGGACAATTGTTGTTGAAATCTATTTGGATTGTTAATGAGAAAATATATGAGGCCTGCTTCAAGAGGGATTAAGATAAACCCACAAGATTGGGGCATGACTTCTCTCAAGGTATGTATTAGTTTGTCTAGTACCTATTTAACATGCATGAATACTACATTGTATATGTCTAAAGCAATCATGTACTGTTATTGTACTCCTTGCAAGCCTTCTGAACCTCCATGCTTATGATGGTCCTAAATGGAATGTAGGTCCCTAAAAAGTGTAAGGCATGCATTTAAGGAGCAAGTTTTATCAATTAACAAAGCATTAAGCTTGAAAAATATATAGGAAATTTAAATATAACCAAAACAACCCTTCATTTTGATATAAAATATTGCTATACTTCATTTGTTTTAGCACTACAAGCTGATTTTTATCTTTCTGATAGGAATCATTATGCTTTCAGTTCCACAATGTATATATAAATTGTTATGTATACACTTATGCTTCCCACTGGATTATATAATTGTTACTAACCTACCCGCTTGTCATTAAAACTTGATGGCTAGTGTCAAATTGAAGCTCCAAATTATCACACTTTATTAGCATTTGAAAAGGAAATGTATCCCAACCTAACCTTGATAATCTAAACAACCACCTTGGTATTATTTTTAACAATTGATATGTTAAAATTCATTTGAATAGTTAGGATCATAAGAATTCCAAAAAATTATACCTCTTTAGGTTGATATCAAGCCTATAGAGTTTCATTTCAATTTAGTTTGGCTTTCTATATTTACTTTTGGCAAGTACTCTTCTAAGGTTCAAACATGTTAAAAAAACAAGATAGAAGCCTTACTTAGTATTTATGATATTGTATACTATTTCCCACTAAATTGAGTTTTTGGATTTATATCCATGAAAAGCATTACTATAAGCCTAATGCAAATGACAATAGTGTGGAATATAGAGAAAAAAGCAACACATCTCTTAACCATTCCATGTTAATGTCCTTAGCATTAAAAGTAGAAGCATACCAAAGAACATGTTTCTATTTTAATATCCTTAACATTTATTAGAGATATACATCCATTCAAGGTCGCCTACCTATGATTTTCCTCAATAGCCTAATGAAATCTAGCAAATCTTTGATGGTGAAACACGTTGCAACGGCCAACACTCAATTTTGTGCTAAAAATCAACAAAAAAAACCTAATTAAATAGCAATTTTGCATGGTTAGGGTTTTGCGATGGGTTGGATGGACATTTTTTTCACGATTTAAACCCTTAAAAATTGTTGATCATTGAAAATCATGGACGATTAAATCAGGATCTTTTGGGGAAAAAATCATTTCAATTGGAGACTTTTAAAATTGAGATTTTTGCAATTTTTTGAGGATTTATGCTTCTATGCTATATTCTAATATATTTTATATTAAATATATATTATATTATATTATATTATATTTATTATATATTAATAATAAAAAATATTTTAAAAACAGTAAAGGTAACGGATATTTGTTACAAACGGATATATGTTCTGAACGGGTACCCATTTGAAACGGATATCCATTTTTTTCTAAAAAATCAACAACCTTGGGATTTCCCTCGAGGTTACCTTGGGATTTGGCTTGGGGGTGTCATACTTGGAAAGTCAACTACAAAAACATGTTTAAAAATTTTCCTTAGTTTTCTAGAGTTCTCCCTTGTGGCTGATGACTTTTTTAATCCAAATTTGATGAAATGAAAAGGGTTTATTGAGAAAAATGTCAGCTTTCCACCAATATAATATATTCCTTATTTTGGATTTAATATATAATTATTATTGATGTTCTGCATGCATTATGACTGAAGTCCTAATTGATAGGTTGATTGAAAAACATCTATAATTCTCAAATGATTTCACAGTTTTTGAATCCAAAAGATGCACATTCTATGCTTCCCATATTATAGGATAAAAACATTGAATTTCATAAATTTTTTACCAAGTTATGGTGGTTAGACAAACAAGTTTTAATATTTTTAAAAAGTTATAATAGAAAATTCATAACTAATTATTTACTTGTAAAAAATTATAAAAAAATGTGGCACATATGGGCATGTGTCCTCTACTTATATTGAAAGTTTCAAAAAAATATATTATTTATTCCTTGTAATTAGGTTGGTTAGATGTACACCTGCTTTTTATATTTTCCTGAAAATTCAGTACTATTGTATTGAAATTTCATTTTTTTTCCAAATTGATTTACTTTTTTCCAAAAAAGGACTAGTATCTTAGAAACTACATTCAATTTGCTATTAGTTATGTTCTTACATATTTTTCAAATTATGTTAACATCTTATTCAAATTTTTATGTCAAATTGCCTAACTTTGTTTTTCCAAATTATTATCACTTAAGGGCCTAGTTTGGACCCACATGATCCTGCACTGACCCTAGGCACAAATGCCATCAAATTAAAATCATTATATAGTGAGTATACCTTGTAATCCATATAGAAATACATGAACCCATATATGTAATACACAAATAATTATTACAAGCATGTAATATTTTAAAATATTAAAATATCATCAAATATCCAATACAATCATGTCAAAAAGTGTGACAAGAGAAAACCCACATAACAGTGATGATTTTTATAGAGAAATACAAATAATGTGGAGACATTCACTGCATAATAGAAATACATTTAATCCTTCACATGATTCATTGATTCACTTCCTTTCTACAACTAGACATGATGTGGTTGAAACCCTAGAAAAATGCCTACACTTGTGTAGATTTGAGACAACACCAATAGAAACAACCTCTCTTTAAATTATCAAAATTGTGCATATAATAACAACCAAGTGTGACCCTAATCATTGTGCACTATAGAAATTCAAAATGCAAGGCCTAGATCTTTATCCCATCCAAAATGAACACCTCAAATCGATGGAGAACATTTACAATTACTTTTGGTAGTCAGGAAATATGGCACCATGTGTAAGGAAAGACTCTAGTACAAAAAACACTTTCCTAATGTCAATTCATAGGGGAATAATGCAGGAGTACTTTTAATTCCAAATTACAGAGCATTAAGATTCACACGTAAAAGGAAAGAACATAATAGACAATACTATCAACAGAGAATGGACACCAAATTTACGTGGGAAAACCCCTTCGGGAGAAAAACCCACCACCAAAGAAAATACCACTTTATTCATAGTAAAAACAAATTACAATAAAGTTACAGATCCTTTCTTCACAAGTATTTTTTCTCTGATAACACACAACAGCTATATAATCGGCCAACCACAGTCAATCGCAACACTGTTACAATGTTCTTCTAACATACAGTATGCTCAACCGAGACCAATCTTTTTCCTTCTCTCTCAACACGCAACACCAACCGGTCCGTCGTTTCCCTGCTATACAACCTTCAACCCTTCAATTTCCAAGAATCTACTATTCAAACCAATTCAGTTCGCTTAACTACCAAGAAGCTCAATCGTCTACATTATCCCACATTGACGCGAAATATTAACAGTCATTAGTTTATAAACAAAAGCCCGAAGACTTTAGGTATCCACAAGTTAGTCCTTTTGTTACCAACTCACTCGTACACCGCATTTGACTATCACACGAAATTGTCAGTCATTCCTTGTGGTCTCCACCAAGACACGCATACACCACTTGTGTAATTCCAGAGAATCAAGATGGGAATCTACAATATTCAGAACAAGTCTCCCAGAAAAGACTTAAATATTTAACTCCCAACCTCCAAGTGGTCCCCACATCCATCAACATCCAAGTCACCGTCGTACGCTGTCATCACCATCCATGCAAACCGGTCCCACCAAACCATTGGCTTGTCACTCAATCAGAGAAAAAACAAACTTCACAACCCCCAATCGAAGGTTAGGAAATTCCCGAACACTGTGACACTGAAGGAGATTGGCTAGTTGGGAAGTTAAGTAACTTCTGAACTCCTTGACAAGGTTCCAAGGTTAGAGATTGCAGCGATCCCACGACCAACACACTGTCACCCAGTTATCTTTTAGAACCCCATGACATAGGTTACAAGTTTCAAGATTTGGGTGATAAGCTGACAAGGAAGACCAACAAAGGGGAAATCCGCCAATTCTTTAACAGAGGTTTAAGCCAACAAGTTGAGGCACATTTTTCAACAAGCTCCCACTTGACGAAGACATACTGGCTTCCTCCAAACTCAAACTTATGAAGTTCATGGGCTTCAAGGCCCATTGAACTAACACACCACCTGTACTTATCCATGCTCACGGGCTTTTTCAACGCATCTGCAACATTCTCCAGAGTATCCACTTTTTCTAAATAGACCTTTCCATCCTCCACCATATCTCATACAAAATGATACTGCACATCAATATGTTTCATCCTGGCATGGAAAGTTGGATTTTTCGCCAAACAAATAGCACTCTAATTGTCACAAAAAATTAAAAAAATTATTGCACTAAACCCAACATCCGAACATAAACGTTTAAGCCATACAAATTCTTTGCAGGCATGTGTTGTTGCCATGTA
>VDFB02137388.1:0-47179 GCA_007258455.2 Sequoia sempervirens
AGATTTCTTTGCATGTGGGCCAAAAACACATCTTTTTGAAAATCGCATCATCTGGGTTTGTCCAGAATTCCGTTGTGCACAAAACCCATGTTCCAGATTTTCTCATGAAAAATTGCCTCGGGAAGCTCTAAAAACCCCTGCAGTTCTCAACTGAAAAGTCTTTGCATGTTAGGCTAAACGGCGTTTTTTCACAATTTTGACATTGTGGGTTGTCTTAGAATCATTTTCCGGACAAAACCCATGTCTCAGAATTTTTGGTGAAAATTATCCTCCGACAGGTTATTTTTAGCCTCACCAGGAGCCATTTTAGCTTTCCGAGAAAGTTGTCAGAAGATAGCCGTGTTCACAGTCAACGGGCAAGTTTTTCAAAAGGCGATTCAACTAGACTGAATTCAAGACCAAGTCGGTCTTAATTTAGGTTTTCATCAGAGCAGCTGACAATGAAGCGTTAAGTTGCAAAAGGAACAGAGATCACTTCATTTACGGAGCCGCCAAAGTCACTCAGATCTTGTGCCATTATCTTCGTGAAAATGGTATCTACGCTGATCTCGAGGTTGTACAAACTGAGTTTCAGAAGCTTGTTCGTGATATCTTGATAGAGATTCTATGGTGTCTATGTTGGATCACATTTCAATAATTTCAGTTAATTTCAAGAAAGCGGCTGAAGATATCAAAGAATGCATGCATACAGTAAAAGAGGGCGACAAAGAATTGAAGAGACAGATTATTGCTTTAGACAGTATCAAAGTGCCTGAAGACATAGAGATTGACAAGTTCTTGGTCGAAGTGTTAGACCGAGATGACATGGAGTGATCTGCCAGTTGGAACCTGCAGTTAATTTCGAGGGTTGAGTCCTGAACAGCAGGTAACTCGACTTTCAGTCTTGAGTTTACTTGCTGATTTAATGCATGCTTATCTCATCCTTGGAATTATCAACACAGGAGTTGTTATCGCAGCTAATCAAGGTGTAGTGTCCAGCTTAACTTTGCTTTAAATAGGACATGCATGCTTGCACATGGTCCATTATCATTTAGGGGTTATTTGTACCGCTTAATCGAGGAAGCTTTCCCAGCTTAATCAGAGTAGTTTATTTCATTAGGTTTAATAATTAATCTTGTACGTAATTTGCGAGATCAGAAGTTAACACAAGGTGATTTTAGGTTCCCTACACCCTTTTGATGTATATAAATAAGAGCTTTCTACCATTTGTAATTAACTTTGTTCGAGAGAGAAATATACATGCCATGCCTAATCTTTGCTCCCCAATATTGCTCTTTTGGTATTTGTTCATGCGTCTTTGCTATTACAGTTAATTGTTATGCCAGATAGGGTTTCATGCAATTGTGATAGTGGATTCTTTCCATAGTTTAGATAAATCTGTCTTGTGAATCTTTTGTCATTATTGATCAAGCGTTATGCCACATAGGGTTTCGTGAGATTGTGATGATAAATCTGTTTTGTGAAGTCTTTACTGTTATGATCTAGTGTTATGCCACATAGGGTTCCATAAGGTTGTCATGGTAAATACTTCCCTTAGTTTAGATAAATCTGTTTTGTGAATCTTTTATCATTTTAATCGAGTGTTATGCCACATAGGGTTTCATAAGATTGTGATGATAAATCTGTTTTGCGAGTCTTTACTATTATAATCAAGTGTTATGCCACATAGGGTTTCATAAGATTATCATGGTAAATTCTTAAATCTGTTTTGTGCCAATAAACTTGTTCAGATTGAAATGATAGTTGCGCCACCTTGCCTTCAAGTAGAGAATCTAAACACGTTTATCGTCTGATAGTCATAACCTTGCTCCGTTTTCTCATGCTCTGTTTTCTTGAGGGAACTGGATAGAATTTAAGTTATTAAGTTTATTGTAGTTAGTGAATCAGAGAGCCTCCCGCCGCAACGCGAGTAGTTAAGAAAGCCTTGTGTTCTCTATACTGAAAACGTTACGTAGAATTAGTTTTTAGTTTATTTCTGCGTATTTTTTAGGGAATAACGAAGTTTCTCCCAATTTGAAGACATTAAGTAGTGTGTACATAGGCCGTTCGTAGGCAACTCTTACCCGTAGAGGTGTTAGTTGTTACGCCTAACACTATGCACAGTAAAACTGCTCTTCAAATTAGGAGGGGAAGCTCCCTCTTGTTGATGGTGTGAAAAAAATTAAATTAAAACTAATTCGCCTATCTTTTTGTTTCAGTTGGAGCACAAGGTTTATAAAACACAAACGTCGCAACTGAGATTTTCTAATTAAGAATTCCAACTACAATTAACTTAAGCTAAAGACATTTCTAATATCTCAAGTAATACGCAAAGCAAGAGAATTAGAAATGAACAAGGTTGATTCTCTGACAAAGTGCTTCAATAAACTCTTTCCCAACATACACCTACTTACTTTCAATGTAAGCTGAAATTAAGTTCATAAAAGCATAACACAATAAATAGAAATCTGAGACGTTATACCAAGGCAAAGGAGGCTCATAATTTTATTTCTCAAACTTCTGGAACAAAGATTACACTAAACACATGCACGAAACAAGAAATTGCAGCTAAAGAGGCTTGAAATCTTGTTCTTACACAAAGAGAACAGCAATTACAACCATAGTTTACATACTCGGAATCGGAGAGTACTCGGCAAGCCCAAAAATTTTGACTCGGGAAAAACTCGGCAAATACTCGACAAATACTCGGCAAATACCGCAAATGTGTGTGGATATTTATGTATGTGTATACTCAGGACTGCTCTGTGCACACATACATATCTATAAACATACACAGAATGCCAAGTTTGCATGCATATACACACATAGACATATTTATACACACACAAACATGCCAAGTTTGTGGATTTTTTGCAAGCCACTGGTGATTACTCGATAATTTGACAGGAGAAAATCCATCTACATACTACCCGCGAGTAAAAGCAGAGATTACTCGGCATGCAAATTTTTTGGAGATTACTCGGCTACTCGGAGAGTAATCGGAGAGTATGTAAACTATGATTACAACAACTACTTGTTGGCTAAAAGAGACTCAACAATTCGCTATCATAAACACAATTGAACAACATCAATAACAAATAGAAGGCACTTAGGCTCAGTGTTTTGTTATCACTAGCATGGTTAAAGAAAACTAATGAGCAAAGGCTCTTATTTATAGGCAAGCAGAGGAGTAGGGAACCCTAAAATCTCCTTGCTTTTACAATCTAGGGCTTGCTTAGCAAGCAAGCTTTATTTCTAAATCTAGAAAGAAGATAACATCTAACACCTAAGAAAGCAGAAAAAGCAGGAAATGCCAATTATTACAATCTATCTTCTTTCTCTTCTCAAAGAATGGATAAGAATTGTTCCAAGAATAGAAAGAAAGCGAAAAGAAAGCTTCTAGATTGAAGCCGCTTTAGATTTCAACCACATCTGCTAGAAAGCTGGAAATTGTGTCCCAATTCGGTGCATCTATACCATCAATAGCAAAGTTACGTTTTTCTAAGATATCCTCTGCATTTGCAATTGATCTCAAGAAATCTTTGATCTCATTGGCTGCTTTCTCGAACTTTGCTGACATCATGGAAATGTGACTCACGCCACCATCACTGCTGCGAACAACACTCTAAAACTGATTTTGCACTTCATCAAGTCTAATATAGGAGCCATCATCATGATGACACCAAGTTGGAATCTCTGTGATAAGCTCGTTTACGAACAAGAAAGCTTCAACTACCCTTTGCCTGTATGCAATGAACTCCTCAGCTATCCTCTCATAAGTCTTCACTTTGAAGACATGATGCTCTTTCCATGCAAGAATCTGCCTCTTGTGTTCTCTTGAGGCTGTAGCACCATAGGCTGTATTCAAATCAGCAATATGATTTCATGCCTGGGCTTTACCTCTGCCATCGACTGTTCAAACCCTTGAAGGCCTTGACGTAAGTCATGAGCGTTATTTCTCAACTAAAACATTTGTGCAAGGATTTCTTTCCCTCTGATAATGAAACCTTCTATCCATTCTTGAGTTTGTTTTCCGCATATTACCAACTGCTTCAATAGATGATGATCAGCTGGTGTCTCTAAAACCTGGGGCAGAAACTGAGTGGCCTATGAAGTACATTGGACAAGGTTTGAAATGAAGAGCCTGAGATGTCATATTTCATCTTTGAGGGCTGCTTTGTCTTCTCCATCCTTGAGCACTCTTTCCTGAAGGATTTCGGATACAACTTTGAATAAACTGACATCTGCATGCCTGGTGTTCTTGCCGAGATTAACCTTGACCATCACAAAGTCATCTATATCAACTTCATCTCTGTTCTTGTCTTTAGGGGGTGTAGTAGTCTCCATGATCACCTCACTATCAGGATTTCTCTCAAAGTGAACTTTCCTCTTTGCTTTCTTCTTAAGTGGTTCCTGATAGATGTTATCAAGGTCATCAAAATTCACCTGATATGAAGGTCTTCTTCTTACCCTTCCCAAGGAGCTCTCAAGCCAAGACACGGTAGTATCTTTACTAACTTCTTTGGGAGGTACAATTGCAACCTCTTCAGCATCTTCAATATCTAGGTCAATGTGGATAGGTGAAGACCCTGTTAATGGTATAGAATCATGTGTTAAGCGTACTTCTTTTGATTCCTTCTGATGTATGGGCTCTTCTGGAGGAGCTTCTGCTTCAGCTGTTGGTTGCTCCTGTATAACTATGCCTGAGAAGTCTAACCTTCTTCTTACATTTTTAGTTGACCTGCTGCCCTTTGCATTTTCTTGAGACTAACACTCTTCCTTTTTTATTGTGCTTTGGAAGAAGAGGGAAGTGTTGCCTGTACTCTTGGCGGCTTTGCTGCTGGGATAGATTTCTTTCTTTTTAAGACTAGGAAAACCTTGCTATGCTCGAGGACTTGTCTTGTCCTTTCTTCAACTGAGAGGGATTCTTTGTTGGTCCAATTGACTTGAGGAAGAGGCTGATCTTCAATTCGTTTCTGAGTATACATTGGGAGAAGCACATCCTCATCATCATCTGATAACCCCTCGATATCTTCTGATAAGTAGTCTTTCATCTAGTGAAGAGTGAGCCTGCTATAACTACGCCTCCGCACCTCGAACTCATCTATGCAATTGGCCCAAAAATCTTCAAGAGCGGATATATGAGCATAGTTTCTCTCAAGTCGAGCAGCGTAGACACCATGAGGATCATATGATCGTCTCTCATTGTAACCCTTGAGGCCGAGTTTGTCTAACTCATCTCCCATGGTTTTAGCATCTGCTGCTGTTCTGCATGTATAGATTCCCAGTCCCAATGGAAAATTGAGGGCAAGTTTCTTTCTATTCGTCAAGAATGTGTGGACATCGTGTGCTTGCCTTAAGAACTCCATGAAGATAACTTCATCTGATGGGTACCTTGGTAGCATAAGTGGAGCACTTGAAAAGCCATAAACTTTGAGATAAGTGAATGTAGGAAATTGTATAAACCAATCTGCCCATTCAGCTATTGCTGCCCTGGTTGTGGATGAACTACGAATGTGCAATTCATTATCCAGGTCTCGCACTGTGTGTATCAGGAAAGCCTCATTCACCCTCTTGTAATGATGTAATGATTTCGTGAATTCCAGCTGAGGGTAATAGTTGTAGATATGTTGTATGCTTAGAGACCCCTCAGTGTTCAACCCTCTTAATTGACCTTGATAGGCCACTAAGTAGACTAGGTAAGAAACCTTATGGAACTCATGAATCTGGAAATACTCTGTTATCTGTTGATGGAGGCTGTCACTGATCAAGGTGGCCCAATCATAGAATTCAGTTTTCTTTATGATGTGAGGAATCACATAGAACATCCATGGTTGAAACTTGGTAGCATCTTCTTGTCCAGTGACCCTGTTGAGCAAGGTGATTATGATAGCAACTTCGTCCTTGAACTCTCCTCACCCGATGTTCTTAGGCAAAGTCTTATGTTTTTCCTTCATCCACCTTTGTGCAATCTTCTTAATGTACTTGTCCTTGTGTATTTTCCATATCCTCTCACATTTTCCCTTTGAGATAGTGACACTTTCAGGCCAAGGGGGAATGGAGAAGCATTTTTCGATCATGTCAGGCTTCAAATTGCATATCAATCTGCCATCAATTGATTGAATCTCCCTTGTAGCCGGATTGTAATGTTTGATGCAAGCGATTACAAACTCGACTCTGAACTGAAATAGGAATAGATGTTGTTGCAAGGAGTCCAGAGTGTCCCAAGTTTCTGATTGTAGTATTGCCTGCGCTCTCCAAAGCGTGTAGATCAAACACTGACTTGATGTGATGCAAGTCCGTCTCAGTTGTTTTGATGAAATCGTGGTAGAGAGCTGATTTGGTCTTGAAATCATTGGGAGTGAATTCCATTTTGAAAACCTTGAAGAATGACTGTAAACTCGCCTAGGTTTAGACAAGTTTTGAGCAACTTCCTATTTTTAGAATGCTGGTTTTTCTTCCTCCAACAGACAAATTTTTCGAAATTTTTTTCAGATATGGGTTTTGCTTAGAATTTCGTTGCAAGACAACCCGGACCGTCCATTTTTGAAAATTTTGAATTTAGATTGAAAAAGCAGCAAACCCTAATTTCTTCAATTTTTCATGAAAAAAAGTTGGCACCTGGGTTTTGTTCATAATACAATTTGGAGTGAACCCAATTGATTAGATTTGAAAAACACTGAGGGCTGATTGAAAAAACAGCCAACCCTAGGATTTGAAATTTGCTTGAAAAAAGTTGTGATATGGGTTTTCTTCAGAAGACTGTTATGAGAGGACCCAGATGATCAAAATTTGAAAACTCTGAAGATTTCTCTAACATGCAAGGAAAAAACAGCTGCTGCAACTTGATGAATTTCTTGAAAACTTCTTCAGAAGAATGAGTTGAGCAGACTCAGAAGGCTGAAATTTGAAAAATCTTGACTTTCTCCTTTGAAAAATTTGATCTTCTGGATGAAAAAATCATGAAAAGCAAGATCTTATGCTGCTGGTCTGAAAATTTTGATGGAGAATCAACAAACTTGAGTTCTTGAATCTTGAAAAATTTCTTCAAATTTACTGCTCCACTCTTCTCCTTGGGACGCCACCTGCAAAAATGATGAGAATCGCATGAAAGAGTGGTGTTAAATAGACTTTAGGGTTTGAAATAGGTTTGCTTTCTTTTGCTTTAATCTTCAAAACCCTAAAATCAACTAGTTCGACGAACTTGGACATTCTCTTCATCTTACAATTTTGAAATCTTGAAAATTTTGGCTAAGGCATGACAAGTTGGGCGCCCTTCTTGGCTAGGGGCGCCAACTTGCTCTAGAGTTAAGTCATTTTTTGGGAATTTTCAACTTTTCTCAATTTTGAAGCCCTACTTTCACCCTGATCTTTGGCTTCCAGATTGATCCGATGAGTGAGTTGGATGATTCATCGCGTAGCTTGACTGATTCTGAGAAGGTCCCCCTAGAGGCTCTTCTGGCCAAAAACTTTGTTTTGACCTTCAAATTCATAGGAGCCTATTTCCTTCAGGGGCTCTGAACTTTCACAGTACCATTTTTGCATGATTTTCAAGTTCTTCATTTCCCTTTGATCTTCTGATGGCATCTTGATTCCGGGAGCTACGTTGATCTGATTGTCTGGCTGACAACTGCATTGGATAGCTCGATTGAATTTGAAGAGGTGATCTTAGACGCTCTGTCTGCAAATTCTATCATCTCAGACCTCAAAACCTTGGGCGCCCTTTCTCCCCAGGGGCGCCTACTTGGACCAGACTAAGAATATTTCTTGTTTTTTTTTCTCTTCTACAGACGATCCTGTCAAATCTGAAGTTCCAGGCATCGGATAGACTGATGGTTATGCTCGTTGCGAAGCTGAGGAGATTCCAAGAGGGGTCTTCTAGAGACACTTCTATCAAAAAGATGAATTTAGGCCTTCAAAAGCTTGGGCGCCCCTGGCAAGCTAGGGCGCCCAACTTTACTAGACAACCAATTTTTTGCAATTTTCACCTTTGCTTTTGAATTTTGGTTTTCAGCTCTTATCAAACCCTCCATTCAGCCTGCTGCATCTAGTGACTGCCAACTCCGTTTAACGTGTTGAAGGTCTCATTGGAAAGCCTGATCAACTCTAAAGAAGTCACGTTAGGGCTTCGTCTGCAAATTCATCTGTTTGAGCCCTCAAAATCTTGGGCGCCTATCTCCTTTTGGGGCGCTCATTTGCTCCAGACTTAACCATTTTCTTCTGATTTTCATCTTCAAATTCAAACCTTCATTCTGTACCTTCCACTTGGATCTGGATTTGTCGGAGATTGGCTAGTCGGATGCCCTAACGAAGATATCCGTTGCGAAGCTGACCGAATTTCGAAGAGATTGATCCCATCTGCAAACCCTAACTGCTGAGTTAGGCTTCTCAAAAAGCTGGGCGCCCCTGGGCACCTAGGGCACCCAAAGTTCCTAGACTTCAAAACTTTTCAAACATTTTTGCGATTTCCATTATGTCTTCTGTTTGAAACTCCTCTGTTTGACCTTGAATTTTGGGTGACTAGATGATTTGGTAACTACATTGCCGGATTTGTTGCGGGGTTGGGAGGATTCTGAATAACTTTGCCTGAGAGCTTGAACCCAAATTCGATCATCTGATGCCCTAAAAAGATGGGCGCCCAACTTCACCTGGTGCGCCCATGGCTGGCAAGGTTAGTCAAAATTTTGCAAATTTTACCCTCCTTCATTCTTCGTGCATGTTCATCAACTCAACTTTTGTTCAGTGCTTGCATGTTGGATCTGGCGCTTGGCAGCTGACTGACCTCCATTGATGACTTTTGAAGCTCCCGAAATGCTTTCTAAAATTGAAAAAGCAAAATAGTCCCATTAGGGTAAAACTGATCGTTTCTTGATTCTGACTGCACCAGCCTGATGAGGAAGTATTTTGAGCCAATCAAAATCAGTTTGAACCCTAACGGAGCAACTTTCTATTTTTAGAAAAAATTTGTTAGGATCCGTTTTGAAAGAAACCCAGAAAAAGTTACTATTTTTAGAAAATTTCTAAAAATAGCGATTTTCCTAAAAAGTAGGGATGAAAAATTGAGATCTGGGTTTTGTAGATTAGGTCGCTCTAAGCAAACCCAGATCGTCAGACTTTGGAAATTTTGAGTTTTTACCCTTCATGCAAGACACACACCCAAATTTTGACCTTTTTGACAAATTTAACAGGATTTTTACTCATTTCTTCAAAATGTCCAAGTGTAGCAATTTTTTTTAATTTGGGGTACAACACTCAGCAAGCATGCTTTATTTCTAAAACTAAAAGAAGATAACATCTAACACCTAAGAAAGTAGGAAAAGCTGGAAGTGTCAACTATTACATTTTATCTTCTTTCTCTTCTTCAAAGAATAGGTAAGAATTGTTCCGAGAATAGAAAGAAAGTAGAAAGAAAGCTTCTAGAAGAAAGTTGCTTTAAATCTTGATCACATTCGCTAAAAAGTTGGAGATTGTGTCTCTGCCTGGGGCATCAATACTATCAATAGCAAAGCTTCGCTTTTCTAAGATATCCTCTCCATCTACAATCGATCTCAAGAAATCTTCAACTTCATTGGCCGCTTTCTCGAACCTTGCTGACATCATGGAAATTTGACTTAGGGTGCCATCACTGCTATGAACAACATTCTGAAACTGGGCTTGCACTTCATCAAGTCTAACATAGGAACCATCATCATCATGACATCAAGCAGGAACCTCTGTGATAAACTCATTTATGAACAAAAAAGCTTCAACTACCCTTTGCCTGTATGCAACAAACTCCTCTGCTATCCTCTCATAGGTTTTCACCTTGAAGCTGCGACGCTCTCTCCATGCAAGGATCTGCTTCTTGTGTTCTCTTGAAACCATTGAACCATAGGCTGTATTCAAATCTGCAATGATGATTTCATGCCTTGGTTTTACCTCTGCCATTGACTGTTCAAATCCTTGAATTCCTTAACATAGCTTATGAGCATCATCTCTTAGCTAAAATATTCATGCCAAGATTTCCTTCCCTCTAATGATGAAATTCTCAATCCATTCCCGAGTTTGTTTCCCACATATTACTAGCTGTCTTAACTAATGATAATCAGCTGGTGTCTCTAAAACCTGGGGCAACAACTGAGTAGCCTGTGAAATGCCATGGACAAGGTTAGAAATGTAAAGCTTGAGTTGCTGAACTTCAACTTTGAGGGCTGCCTTGTCTTCTCCATCTTTAATCACTCTTTCTTGAAGGCTTTTAGATACAACTCTGAACATACTAACTTCTGCATGTCTGGTGCTTTTTCCAAGATTTGCCTTCACCATCACGAAGTCACTAGATCCACTTCATCTCTGTTTCTATCTTAAGGAGGTGTAGCAGTCTCCATGATCATTTTACCATCAAGATTTCTCTCAAAGTGGATTTGTCTCTTTGCTTTCTTCTTAGGCACTTCTTGATAGATGTTGTCAAGGTCATCAAAATTCGCCTGATATGAAGGTCTTCTTCTTACCCCTCCCAAGGAGCTCTCAAGCCAAGACACGGTAGTATCTTTACTAACTTCCTTGGGAGGTACAATTGCAACTTCTTCATCTTCTTCAATATCTAGATCGATGTGGATTGGTGAAGACCATGTCAATGGTATAGAATCATGTGTTAAGGGCACTTTTTTTGTTTCCTTCTGAGGTATGGGCCCTTTTGGAGGAGTTTTTGCTTCAACTGTTGGCTGCTCCTATATGACTATTCCTGAGAAGTCTAACCTTCTTCTTACATTTTTAGTTGATTTGCTGCCCTTCACACCTTCTTGAGACTGACTTACACCTTTCCCTTTTGATTGTGATCTGGAAGAGGAGGGAAGTGATGACTATATTCTTGGTGGCTCTGCTGCTGGGATGGACTTCTTCCTCTTGAGGACTAGGAAAACTTTGTTGTGTTCGAGGACTTGTCTTGTCCGTTCTTCAACTAAGAGGGACTCTTTCTTAGCCCAATTGACCTGAGGAAGAGGCTACTCTTCAATTCGCTTCTCAGCGTACATTGGGAGAAGCACATCCTCATCATCATCTAATAACCCTTCGATATCCTCTGATAGGCAATCTTTCATCTAATGAAGAGTGAGTCTGCTGTAACTATGCCTCCGCACCTCGAACTCATCTATGCAGTTGGCCCAAAAATCTTCAAGAGCGGGCAAATGAGCATAGTTCTTCTCAAGTCGGGCAACGAAGACACCATGAGGGTCATATGATCATCTATCACTGTAAGGCTTGAGACCAAGTTTATCTAACTCATCTCTCATGGTCTTAGCATCTGTTGTTGATCTACATGTATAAATTCCCAATCCCAATGGAAAACTGAGGGCGGGTTTCTTTTTATTTCTCAAGACTGTGTGGACATCATGTGCTTGCCTTAAGAATTCCATGAAAACGACTTCATCTAATGGGTACCTCGGCAACATGAGTGGAGCACCGAAGAAGCCATAGACTTTGAAGTAGGTGAAAGTAGGAAACTGTATAAACCAATCTGCCCACTCTGCTACTATTGCCCTGGCGGTGGATGAGACACTGACATGCAACTCATTATCCAGGTCTCGCACTGTGTGCATCAGGAAAGCCTCGTTCACCCTCTTGTAATGATGTAGTGACTTCGTGAACTCCAGTTGAGGGTAGTAGTTGTAGATATGCTATACGCTCAGAGACCCCTCAGTGTTGAACCCTCTGAATTGATCTTGGTAGGCCACTAGGTAGACTAGGTAGGAAACCATATGGAATTCATGAATCTGGAAGTATTATGTTATTTGTTGATGGAGGCTGTCATTGATCAAGGTCGCCCAATCATAGAACTCAGTCTTCTTCATGATGTGAGGTATAACGTAGAACATCCAGGGTTGAAACTTTGTAGCATTTTCTTGTCCAGTGACCTTGTTGAGCAAGGTGATTATGATAGCAATTTCATCTTTGAACTCTCCTTGCCCGATGTTCTTAGGCAGAGTCTTTATGTTTTTCTTTCATCCACTTCTGTGCAATCTTCTTGTTGTACTTGTCCTTGTGCATCTAACCATATCCTTTCACATTCTCCTTTAGAAATAGTCACACTTTCAGGCCAAGGAGGAATTGAGAAGCATTTCTCGATCATGTCAGGTTTCAAACTGTAAATCAATTTGCCATCAATTGATTGAATCTCTCGTGTTGCCGGATTGTAATGATTGATGCAAGCAATTACAAATTCGAGACTCTGAACTGAAATATGAACAGATGCCGCTGCGAGTAGTCCAGAGTGCCCTAGGTTTTTGATTGCAGTGTTACTTGCGCTCTCCAAAGCATTTAGGTTGAACACCTTGATGTGATGCAAGTCAATCTCAGCTATTTTGATGAAATCATGGTATAGTGCTGACTTGGTCTTGAAATCATTGGGAGTGTATTCCATTTTGAAAATCTTGAAGAATGACTGTAAACTTGCCTATGTTCACGCAAGTTTTGAGCAACTTACTATTTTTAGAATGCTGGTTTTTCTTCTTCAAATGAACAAACTTTTTGAAATTTTTCTGAGATATTTGTTTTGCTCAGAATTTTGTTGAAGACAACCCAGATCGTTCGTTTTTAAAAATTTAAGTGTAGACTAAAAAAGCAGCAAACCCTAATTTCTTCAATTTTTCACCAAAAAAGCTGGCACCTGGGTTTTGTTAAGAATAAAATTTGGAATGAACCCAATTGATCAGATTTGAAAAATATTGAGGGCTGATTGAAAAAACAGCAAAACCCTAGAATATGAAATTTTCTTGAAAAAAGTTGTGATCTGGGTTTTCTTCAAAAAATTGTTTTAAGAGGACCCAGATGATCAAAATTTGCAAACTCTAATGATTTCTCTGAAATGCAAGGAAAAAGCAGCTGCTGCAACTTGAGAAAACTCCTCAAAAATTCTTCAGAAAGACGAGATGAAAAGACCCAGATAACTGAAAATTGAAATCCTTGACCTTCTTCAAAAATTCGATGTTCTGGATGAAAAAAGCATGAAAAACAAAGGTCTCATGTTGCTGGTCTGAAAATTAATGAAGAACTTCTTGAAAATCAGCAACCTTGAACTCTTGAATCTTGAAATAAAAACTTCAAAGTTGTTGCTCCTCTTCAACTTGGACGCCACCTGCAAAGAATAATGAATTTTGAATGATAAAAGCCTCCTAAATAAGCCTTTGGCTTGAGATAACTCTGCTTTCTTTTTGCTTTTATCTTCAAAACCCTAAAATCTGCCTGTTCATTGAACTTGGTCATTCATTCTTCATCTTGTAATTCGAAATTTTGAAAATTTTGACTAAGGCAAGGCAACTTGACCATTTTTCTGGTTTCTTTATCAACTCCTCTCCTTCAGATGATCTTGTCATTTTGGATGATCCAGAGCTTGGATGGACTGACGACTGGACTCATTACGGAGCTGAGAAGATTTTGAGAGGGGTCTTCTGGGAATGCTATCTCCTAAAAGCTACATCGCCCAGCTCTACCATAGTTAGAATATTTTTTGTATCTTCACCTTTGCTCTTGACTTTTGATATTTAGCTCTTGTCTTTTGTAAGAATCCAGGTGATTCTCAACCCCGAAACCCTAACTGAAACGCTTATTTTTTAGAGTTTTGTGTGTTTTGTGTTTTTTTGAGGTTTTTTTGATAATAAACAAGAAGCTGCAATTTGATCTAAAATAGCTTAAAAATTCATAATAAATCCTACGGCAATGAATATGCTTGGAAAATGCTCAGAATATATAGGCGCATCAATTTATTGAGTTTCCAGAGCTTTTACAATATCAAAAATTGAACATATGAATGAAATACTACTTTATTTTAAAGGAACCTGATTGCTGTTGCAGCCATGAAAATGAATGAAGAAGATAGAACGGCTAACATGAATCTCCAAGCACAGAACCAGAGAAATCTCCAGAACACCAAGGCGCACTGATTCCCTCTGCCAGAAACTGAAAGATGAAGGCGTTTCTTTCTGAAAAGAGAAGTACGACCCTGCAAGTACAGATCTGTACGGCTCAGCAGCAAGAATAAATATGGTACGGCTTTATTGGAAATGGTGCCAGATCTCTGTGAAAAGAACTCTGAAAGGTTTTCCCCAACTGATTGATGAATACTCTCTGCAAACTCTGCCTGAATCGATCAATAAGCTCAAACTGTAACCTCTGTGTGAAGCTACCAAGTAGACAATCTTCAACTGGTATTGCACAGTCTCAGTATGCCAGATTCTGAAGAGGTATCGTTCTCCAAAATCGTTCGTCTGCTGAAACCCTAGGTTTTGCAAACTTCAATGCTCAGAGCAAAATAGAAGACAAATTGAATAATCAAATCATAAGAGTTTGATTTTGTCTTTTCCTGTGAATATATAGCTTCCTTGAAAATTCGACCCAAAACCTTCTTTTAATAATCATTTAATTAAATGATTAAATACGCCCCTTTTTGACTTAGGAGAAATATATTAAATAATTGGCGCCATCATTAATGAATAATTACTTATTCATTATATAAAATTTTCACTTTATTATAAAGTATAATAAATACTTTATAATATGCCTTTTTTATTAAATATTTAAATAATTAATAAAGTGACTTTAATATAAAGTCAAAAATATTAATTATTCAATAAATCATTAAATACTCCATTATTTCTCCATCTGACCGTCAAACTGATGAACTGGGTCGACTCTGAGCTAAACAGCGGAACTAGGTGCCCTGCCCAAAATAGCAGCTTCCGCCTGTCCGACTTTCTAAAAATAGAAAGTCTCTGAAAAACCACTCTGAAGAATTCTGCGAAGGCCCAACCTGAACAACTGCAACAATGAAGCTCCAGAACACTGGGAAACTGCCTCAATTGATCCTCTGCACACATCTGTCAGCCTACGAGGATCGAAATAATAGGCTAACCACGTAACCAGCTATGCTGACTAGGATGGGGACATCACATCTTTCCCTCTGTTCCGCCTTCAGCATCTGATGACTGCCAACTCCAATTGACAAGTTGATGGTCTCGTTTGAAAGCATGATCAACTATGAGGAAGTCACGTTGGAGGCTTCACTGACGAATTCATCTGTTTAGGCACTTAAAAACTTGGGCGTCTTTCTCCTCCTGGGGTGCCCAACTCCTCCATACTTAGCCATTTTTGCTCTGATTTTATCTTCAAACTTGAACCTTCTTCTTTATACCTCCAGCTCGATCTGAATTTGTCAGTGACTGACAAGTCTGACGATCTGACGAAGGTATCTATTGCGAAGCTGACTGGATTCTAAAGAGACTGAGCTCATCGACAAACCCTAACTGCCGAGTTTGACCTCTCAAAAGGCTGGACACCCCTAGGCACCTAGGGCACCCAAAGTTCCCAGACTTCTAAAAATTTTAGTGATTTTCATGGTTTTCCTTCCGTCTTCTGGTTGAAACCTCCCTATTTGATCTTGAATTCTGGGTGACTGGATGATCTGATGACGACGCTGTCGGACTCGCCACGGAACTAGGAAGAATCTGAACAATTTTGCTTGGAAGCACAAATCCTAATTCCACCATCTGATGCCCTAAAAAGATAGGCACCTATCTTCTCCTGGGGCGCCCATGGCTGGCAGACTTAAATCATTTTTCTGCAGTTCTCACCTTCATCCTTCGTTCTTCGTGCATGTTCTTCAACCCATCTTCTGTTCAGAGCTTGAACGTTGAATCTATTGCCAGGCAGCTAACTGACCTCCATTGATAACTTTTGGAGCTCCCAAAATGCTTCTGAAATTGAAAAAGCAGAATAGACCTGCTAGGGCAAAATTGATCGTTTCGTGATTCTGATTGCACCAACTTGATGAGGAAGTATTTTAAGTCAATCAAAATTAGTTTGGCCAGAAAACTTTCTAAAAATAGAAAGTTTTGCCAGTAGTTTAAAAGAAACCGGAAAAACCCAAAAATTTACTATTTTTGGAAATTTTCTAAAAATAACAGTTTTCCTAAAAAGTAGGGATGAAAAACTAAGATCTAGGTTTTGTAGATTTGGTCGCTCTGAGCAGACCCAGATCGTTAGATTTTGGAAATTTCAAGTTTTTACCCCTCATGCAAGACATGCACACCCAAATTTTGACCTTTTTGACAAATTTGACAAGTCTTTTGCTCAATTCTTCAAAATGCCTAAGTGTAGCAAAATTTTTAATTTGGGGTACAACACAGAACTAGAGACAATAGAAAAGAGGCCTGGAGATGAAGTCACAATCACTGATTTACAATTGGCGTACCAATCAATTACCGCTGTAGAGAACAAGCAACATCTTTTCACTTGGAAAGCACAACTAGCATACAAGGTAAAAGCACGATTGATGCCAATTCTGTGGAACTGATTAAGTACTGACATATTGTGGCAAGTATTATCAACTTCACAAGAACATTGGCAATATCCATCCCTTGCCTTTATCAGCACGAGGGAGGTGCCTACATTGAGCTAGGCGTAGTACAAAAACAATTCTAGGATGTCGTCTGTAGCACATTTCTCGATGACCCTAATGGTTGCAAGTTGAGCAAAGTTACAGCCATGTCTTCCAAGCTGGATGACGAAGCTGCCAAGTGTATAGAAGATCAGCAGCAACTTGTGATAGGTGAAGAGATGCTAAAACGCCACGTCATCATCTTACATAGCATTAATTGCCTAGAGGTTGAAGTGGTCAACAACTGGATTGAGGCACTGTTGACCAGTAGAGAAGAGGTGTAAAGCACCCCAAAAAGGACGTCCTACCCTCCAAAGTAGCATTAATGATGACTAGAGTTAACTTAATGCCCCTTTCCAAGTTAACTCCAGGTCCCACAGATCATGCATGTCAGATTTCATTAATTTTGGATGTCTATTTTGACTTCCACGAATTATGGATCTCAAATTTCCACTAATTGTGGATGTTTATTTTGGAGACACATTTTGTAATAAAGTTCACTTTTAGTTTAATTTCTGTCAACTGAAGTAGATTCCCAATTGACTCTTTGTTTAGTTTCAGTTAACTGAAGTAGATTTCCAATTAACTATTTGCTCACCTACTTTTAGACATAGGAATAAATCTTGTTGATTGGCAAGAACTGATTGTTAACTCAAGGAGACTTTAGGGTTGCCTACTCCTTTGAGTTCTATAAATAAGAGCCTTGGGCTCATTATTTGTTAACCTTTATTTACTACGCAAGTCTAAGATCCATCTTACCGTAAAGAGTGTTTGCTTGCATAAAGCCTTATTCCAGCATAGATTTGAGAGTTCAGAGCCTCAAACTCATTCTGGCGAGACGGTCGGACCAAGTAATCCAACCATCCATTCCCGCTCCTATGCCCTCATGCTTTGTTTATGTTGGGGAGATAGGATAGATTAAAAGCTAGTTTAGTCATAGTTAAGATCTGCAGAAACCAGAGAAAACCTTAGCTATGATGCATTGTGTTTATGCACCCTTGTGTCCTGCCGTTGAGTAAAAAAGATAGGAACCTTAGTTTACTGTACTTTTTACGCATAACATCAGCAAAGAGGGATCTTCCTCTCTATAATCCAAAGGAGCAGTTACTAAAACACTTGCAATAGTTGTCTGTTTCCAATAAGCACTCCAGAGGTGCTAATTGAAACGCCAACAAATCAAAACACAAACTTGCAAGAGTATTTTAAGAAAAATGTAGAGGGATATTTCAAATTTTCAATCACCATCAACATCTAATAAATGGCTGTAAACATTCTTTCTGGAAGATATGATTTGGTGTTATAAGATTCTCTATATTTTGTGACTATTCGCATACAATCTCTAGGGCTTTCAGCAGTATTTTATGATAGATTTTCAATCATCCAAAGCAAAATAACAGCCGTTATAATAGTAGTCATAAGAGCAAATTTGTGTAGGTACTTTTCTGGCTTTATTGCTGATTTTTCATACACCTGACAACAGTAATTATGTAATGTCCCCTTTCTAGTCACCAACAGGAAATTGATTATTTTAGCCTTTATTTATTCTCGGGGCTAAAATTGGAGAAATAAGGGAATAAAATATTAAATTAATTATTTATAAAGTTATCTCAAAATTATAATACCAAAAGGTGACTTTATATTTAATTAATTTAATGTTAAGTGACTAAACGAAATGTTAAAACATAAAGTCACTTTAAGTGAATAAAATAATATTTTATTTTGGAAGCTTCTTGGAGACTTGGTGAAAATTCTATATAAGGAGTTTTTGTCTTGCATTTGGGATCGGGGTTGTTGACTTCTTTTCTACTTCATTGGTGAGTTGAGTGCTTAGTAGGTTGCCTGAGAGTTTGAAGACTCTGAGGTGCTGATTTCGATTGTGAAAGATCAACACTAGCTGGGAGAGAGTGAGATATATTTCAGTCTTTCACATTGTGCCAAAATTTAGTGGCCATTGGCCAAATTTTGATGGTTTGGAGGAAATCAATTCAAGAGGAAATTTAGTAGATTTTGTTGACAAATTTCAGTCTCTTGGAGGGACGTTTTTGCTTGAAGAAGTCGACTTGATCGGTGGGGCCGATTTTCCATTTGCTGGTTGCAAGAAAGCAATGTTGTCATTTCAACTAGGGCGCACCAAGAGGAAATTCAATTTTTGTCTGGGAGGCATATAAAATTCTGATAAATTCTGAGAAGCATCGTTGGGATCCTAGAAGGCAAGGTGCAGCATCTTGAAGGTTAAAGGCAGCTTCTACATGAAGAATCGACTTGATTTGTGTGGCAGCCATCTTGTTCCAAGTTCTTCATTTTTATTAAATATTGCATTTAGGTCCATCTACTCATATAGGCGTTTGCTGCTAACTTAATCAGCATCTTGATATTGTAGTTACAGTCACATTATAGCAATAACATTGCATATGTAATGCTGTTTTCATAGAGCAGTTTGGCACTTTAGTTTTCAGTCATGATCATGAAGAAGTTGAATGTAAACTCAATTGATAAGTAGGAGGTATTTTTCCACAGTGTGTCAAATTATGATATTGCTATCAAGATTCAACCGTGTAGTTTTCCGAGTCAAAGGACCCATGTTTGACTCATAAAACTACACGGTTGAATCTTGATAGCAATATCATAATTTGACATGTTGTGGAAAAATACCTCCTACTTATCAATTGATGAGCTAAAGGGGCTCTATAATGAATGATTCATAAGGCACAACACTTGCTGAAGGTTTTGCAAATGGGATTGCAAGCTAAGTGGGCTTAACCTTGGGGAAAACTCCTTGGTTAAGCGCGCTTGTGCTGGAGCAATACTAGGATGAGTGACCTTTCGGGAAGACCCAGTGCTTCACCCTTGTGAGCATCACTTAGATGCAATGAGTGCTAAGTGGATCATTCATTATCATGAGAGATGGGTTCTTGTGAACCTCTACTCATGAAACATGGGTCAATGAGTTTGACTCTATTGTACCCCAAAATTAAAATTTTTGTTACACTTAGACATTTTGAAGAAATGAGTAAAAATCTTGTCAAATTTGTCAAAACGGTCAAAGTTTGGGTGTGCATGTCTTGCATGAGGGGTTAAAATGTAAAATTTCCAAAATCTGATGATCTGGGTCCGCTCAGAGCGACTTAATCTACAAAACCCAGATCTCAGTTTTTCATCCTTACTTTTTAGGAAAACTACTATTTTTAGAAATTTCCTAAAAATAGTAACTTTTTCTGGGTTTTTCTTGGGTTCTTTCAAAATGGATACTGGCAAAATTTTCTAAAAATATAAAGTTTGTCCGCCAGGGTCCAAACTGATTTTGATTGGCTCAAAATACTTCCATATCATGCTGGTGCAGTCAGAATCTCAAAATAATCAGTTTTTCCCTAGTGGGTCTATTCTGCTTTTTCAGAAAGCATTTCGGGAGCTTCAAAAGTCATCAATGGAGGTCAGTCAGCTGCCAGGCGTCAGATTCAACACGCAAGTATTGAACAGAAGATGAATTGATGGGCATGCACAATGAATGAAGAAGGAAGGTGAAAACTGTGGAAATTTGACTAACACTGCTTGACATGGGCGCCCTAGTTGAAGAAGGGCACCCATCTTTTTAGGGCATCAGATGCAGGAATTAGGGTTTCTTCTCTCAGAAAAATTTGTTCAGAATCCTCCCAGCTCCGCAGCGAGTCCGACGGTGCAGTTATTGAATCATTCAGTCACCCGAAATTTGAGGTCAAACAGAGGGTTTTCAATTAGAAGATGAAGTGAAAATCATGAAAGTAATGGAAAATTTTCTAAGTCTAGAAGTTTTCAGTGCCCAAGGGCGCCCAATCTATTGGAAGGGAAAATCTAGCAATTAGGGTTTGCAATTGAGCTCAGTCTCTTTAGAATTCAATCAGCTTTGCAACGGCTGTCTTCGTCGGAGCATCTAACTTGTCGTTCTCCGGCAAATCCAGATCGAGCTGAAAGTATGAAATAATAGTTCAAATGTGAAGATGAAAATTAGGTAAAATATTCTAAGTTTGAAGCAAATGGGCGCCCCTAGAAGAGAAAGGCATTGATGATTTCGAGAGCCCAAACAAATGAATCTGCTAGTGAAGCCTCCAACATGTCTTCTCCAAGATTGATCAGGCTTTCCAAAGAGACCATCAGCACGTCAATTGGATTTGGAAGTCATCAGTTATAGGAGGAGAAACAGAGGGTAAAACAAAAGCTTAAATGTCAAAGTCAAAAGCAAAGGTGAAATTTATGAAAAATGGCTAACCCTGGTGAAGTTGGGCGCCCCAGCTTGCCAAGGGCACCCAAGCTTTTGAAGCCTCAAATCCAACTTTCTAACAAAGTTACTCCCAGGAAACTCCTCTTGATTTCTCCTCAGCTCCGTAACGAGCCCAACCATCAGTCAATCCGGCGCCTAGAACTCTAGATCTGACATGTTCATCTGGAGAAGAGTTGATGAACAAATGTTGAAAAAGTTTCTAAGTCTGGTGTAGATGGGCGCCCCTGGAGAGAAAGGGCGCCCAAGGTTTTGAAGCATGAAATGTTAGAATTTGCAGATGCAGTCTCCAGGATCACCTCGTCAGATTCAATTGAGCTATCCAGTGAATTTGACAGTTAGTCGATCTGATCAGCATAACTCCCAGAATCAGAATTTCATCAGAAGATCAAAAGGAAATGAAGAACTTGAAAATCATGCAAAAATGGCTAACACTGTGAAAGTTCAGAGCCCCTGGAGGAAATAGGCTCCCATGAATTTGAAGGTCAAAACGAAGTTTTTAGCTAGAAGTGCCTCCAGGGTGATCTCCTCAGAATCAAATGAGCTTCGCGATGAATCATCCAACTCGTCCATCAGATCAATCTGGAAGCTGGAGATCAGGGTCAAAGCAGGGGTTGAAAATGGTGAAAAGATAAAAACCCCAGAAAATGGTTAAGTTTGAGAGAAGTTGGCGCCCTTAGCCAAGAAGGGCGCCCAACTTGTCATAACTTAGTCAATTTTCCAAAACTTCAAAATTGCAAGTTGAAGTGAATGTCCAAGTTCGATGCATGAGAAGGTTTTAGGGTTTGCATGGATAAAAACAAAAGAAAGCAGAGCTACTTCAAACCCTAAGTCTATTTAAGATGTCTCTTCAATGCAATTTTCATCATTATTGTAGGTGGCGTCCCAAGGAGAAGAGTGGAGCAGCAACTTTGAAGATCTATTTCAAGATTCAAGAACTCGAGGTTGCTGATTTTCAAGAATAATTTTCAGACCAGCAACATAAGACCTTGATTTTTCATGTGTTGTACCCAAACCATTTTTTTTTGCTTCACTAAGGCATTTTGCTAAATATTAGTCTTAACCTTGTTAAAGTGATGTCAGAAGGTTATTTTTGGGCTTTTTAAGTATGGAGCTTATGTCAATTTGATATCAGTCTAATACTAGAGAGTTTTGAGAAAATCCAAAATTTGAAGGAAAATTGTCAAATTTTTCTAACTCTGGAGCAAAGAGCACTTTTTGAAAAAGGCTCCCTTGATTTTAGGGGCCCAGATCCTATTTTTAAGGTTTGTCACCTCCAGTAGACATTTGTCTGGGATCTCGCCAGCTTCGCAACGAGCTATCAAGCCTGTCAAATGGACCTGTTTTGCTCGAGTTATGGGAGATACAGCGGAAAATGAGAAGAATGAGAAAATGACTAACACCGGCAGCAAAAACGAGCAGCCTATCCCAGGGGCGCCCATCTTTTTGAGGGCCTAAACAGAGGTTTTAGATCAAATGACACCTTCGACGTTTGTTTCACGCTCAGTGCAGCTCCGCGTTGCACCCTTTTGCGCGTCAATCTAAATTGTTGAGAAGCCGGGGCGAGCAGACAAATGCAAGGTTGAATCTTGATTTTGAGGTCGTGAATAAAACAAAAGAGCACATTTTCAAAAAGGCGCTTGAGCTTTTGAGGCCTTTAATGTCCTTTATTTGGTGATCTCAGATATTCAGTTTGTTCGTGTTACATCTAGCTATCCGTTGCCTATCTCCGTCAGATCAGAAGATAACCTAGCTGCCCGCAGTCAGAGTTTCAATGATATTTTGGGTAGTTCCAGAAATGGCTCTCTGGAGAAAAAGGAGCACCTTTTGAAAAAGGCGCCCTCCTTTTTCACCTCTCAGATGATGTTTTCTTGGGAAATGTTCCTTTGCAGTTGTTTTGCGGAATGGTTTCAGCTTCACGTTGCACCAATTCGTCAGTTCTGAAAGTTTATTGAATGCAAGATACGAGGGAATCTGGTTTACCTTCGTAAAATGAAAATGTTGAGAAAATGGCTATCTCTGGGATGAAAAGAGCACCTTTTGAAAAGGGCGCCCTTGTTTTTCAACCCTCAGATGTTGGAATTTGAATAAATGTTGTCTTGGAATTGTTGTGTGGAATGAAGTCAGCTTCGCAGTGATCCAGTTATCCAGTCCTGGAACTTTGTCAAACAGAAGTTATGGAGGATTCAGTTTTCCCTTCGTACGGAATGAAGATGGAGAAATTTGACTAAGTCTGTGAAAAAGAGCAGCTTTTGAAAAGGGCGCTTGGATTTTTGAGCCTTCAGATCTTAGTTTTATGGTTTGCAGTCTCAAGGAGTGTTTTGATCAGTTTTTGTTCTACTCTACAATGCACTCGTCAGCCAGTCAATGGGCTTGTCAGTCATCCGAATCAGTGCTCGAACAGAGGCTTCGGCGAAGGTTACAATCCAAATTTTCATCAAAATTGGCTAAGTCTGGAAAAACGCCTTAAGGGTCAAAGTTGACTTTTCAAAACAAGTTGACTGGTGCGCCCTAATTAGGGTTTCTGACTTCAGTTCAACTGAACGATTTCTGGGTTGCATGCAGAAGATACTTGAAGTTCATTTTGAGTTACTATTTTTAGAAGTTCAGTTCATTGTCATGTCCCCTTTCCAAGCCTGACATTTTCAGTGACCGTTAGCCTTTCCTTGGGAACCCGGAGGCTAGTCGGAAGTTAAAATTAGGGTTTCCTAATTTTGAGGAGGTTATTGCTCGAAGAGGATAGTTTTAATGGCGGATTCCTTCTGGGTTTTCAGAGGGCTTCGCGATGGTATGTTCGTCTCAGCATTCAGAGTACTTTTTGGAATTTACTATTTTTAGTAAATTCTATTTTTGGCAGTTTTCCAGATGAGTTCAGGTTGGTTGACTTTCGGTTTCAGAATGATCAGTTGACTTCTTCAGTTTTGGCTTCAGGGCGCTTTCGGAGAATTGAGCTAAGTCATTTAAATGAAAAAGTCACGTTTAAATGTTATAATTTAACGTTGACCCTTTTGGCTTAGGCTTAATGACTTAATGTTGTTTTAAAAAGTGGGTTTTATGGGTGGCGCCCTCATTAAGAAATAATTTTAATTATTTCTTAAGTCAAAGCAAGATTTAATGGGGCGCATATTCCAAAGTTTAATATTGAATTAAAATATCAGATTGGGAGACTTGAAGAGAAAGTACGCCCTCATGAGAAGATTAGAGTTTTGACCTAAAATCTGATTTTAGGGTTTCGTGAAGTCAAACAAAAAATTATAAAAAGGAGGCTTGTGCATCATTTTGGATCATCTTGGAAAATACACTGTTATGCTGCCGGATTGGCTCTGGAATCGCTTCGAGGAATGAAGGCCTCCTAGCATCGGGCATCACTTCGTGTTTGAGAGACAACATCAAGTGGTGAAATTCAGTCTTTGTGAGTGCATCTTAGTTATTCATTGTGTTCAGTTCTTGCATTGTAAAATCTGTCTTTGGCATTTTATTGTTTCAGTTTATTGCATTAAATTTTAGACAGCAGATTGCATGTTGAGTTCATAAATCAAAAAATATCAAAAATATCTTTGTGGGTGTTAGTCCATTGGTTGTGTTAGGTTTAGGCGCCACCATTCTCTAAGTTACAGATTTTTATGTGGAGTTTGCAATTTTTAAAGAGAAATCGAGTTCTTCAGCTGGGGCCGTACCTTTTTATGCATTGGGAATTGTGCCTTAATCATTTGGAGTGTTTTAAGTCTGTTTCTTCATATCATCTTGAGCGCCATTGTGTTGGGAGTCTTATGGTTTAGGAATCTCTTCATTTGAGTAAGGGAATAGGGAGTTGTGAGCATTTATATGTTTTCCTAGACTGCTGTTTTTAATCAGACATTGCAGATTTGTGAAAAACAGAAAATCAAAAGTTGTAATAATTTCATATGGTTCTTGAACTCAGTCAAGAAGAGACTTTATTGTATTGTATGATTCATATATTCAGCTCTAACATCTTGACAGGCATATAATATGAAATTGTAAACTGTCCAGTAGTACTGGCAGTCACTCTCCAGCTCATTGCTTTGAATATGTATTGCTCCATTTCATTGAAGTTGTAATAGATAGATCTCCGCCCTATGGTCGCTACTATCCCACCCCGGGTTAGCAAGCACATTCTGGGTGTTGAGGGTTTTTAGTTTTCTGCAATTTCCTTCAAGCAGTAGATTTTGTATTCAGCATTTTCTTTCAAGCAGTAGACCTTGTAATCACTCCGTCATATGGTCGCCCCTCACTCCGCATTGGATTGGGTAGCACATACTTGACGTTGAGTTCCTTTCTGCAAGTAGAGTAGAAGATCCTCTGACCAATGCTCATCCTCAGCGGTGCCATTCTGGTTAGAGTTGTTTCCTGCACGTTTTGGTTTTCTCATCTAACCTTAACGGGTGCACTGTTGTAATTTGTTAATTGTAAAAATCGAAAAAATTTGGCTCGGAATATTTCATTTCATCTGCAGTGTGCATGCATTTGCATGTTCAGTTAACTGAAGAGGATGTTGAGTTCTAATTTGCATGTGAAGTTAACTGTTTTGCATGCACAAGTTTAACTGATTTGCATGGGCAGTTCAACTAAAGTTAAAAATTGCGTTCTATTAAAGCATCATTTTCATGCATTTTAAGCTTTAGTTCATAGCCAATCACATTCTAGGCATTCATTTTGAAGGCTTAGTTAAGCATGCGCCCTAATTTGAGGCTCAGTTAACTGCCAAATTAAGAGGTGCGCTTTGAGTTTGAGAAGATGGACAAATTTTAAATGAATTTTATTTATTTAAAGACAAAAGTCGTTCTTATTTCTTCATTCTTAAGCAAGTTGTGCTTTCTCAAAGAGCTTCATTAATGGCGATTTCTTCATGCATTTGAGGATTCAAAGTGCTACAGGTGTCAGATTTCAGTATTTTTCGTAGCGTTGGATTTAGATTGCTGAGGAGAAGGCAATTCCAGATTTTATTTTCAGTTTGCATGCAGGTTACATCAAAATCCAAGATTGAGGAAAGCGAATTCTACAGAAGCAGAGCAAATAAAACATTCTTTCTTTTGTCTTATTTCTTCTATTTCTCGTCTTAGGTTTCTTCGCATGTCAAAGAAATTCAGCATATTTTCAGAATTTGATCATCTGGGTTCACATACTTCAGTATTTGCAGCAAAACACATGTCTTAGATTTTTTCGAGAAAATTGCCCCGTAGTCTTCATTCTGAAGCTCTGTGCTTTTTTCCGAAGATTTTTTTGCATGTGGGCCAAAATCACATCTTTTTGAAAATCGCATCATCTGGGTTTGTTCAGAATTTCGTTGTGCACAAAACCCATGTTCCAGATTTTCTCAAGAAAAATTGCCCCAAGAAGCTCTAAAAACCCCTACAGTTCTCGACTGAAGAATCTTTGCATGTCAAGCTAAACGACGTGTTTTCGCAATTCTGACGTTGTGGGTTGTCTTAGAATCCTTTTCTAGACAAAACCCATGTCTCAGAATTTTTGGTGAAAATTATCCTCCGACAGGGTATTTTTAGCCTCACCAGGAGCCATTTTAGCTTTCCGGAGAAAGTTGTCAGAACATAGCCGTGTTCACAGTCAACAGGCAAATTTTTCAGAAGGTAGTTCAACTAGACTGAATTCAAGACCAAATCGGTCTTAATTTATGTTTTCATCAGAGCAACTGACAATGAAGATCAAGTGCATCCAAGGGTTGATTCAAACAATTTGACAAGCATAGACGCAGGTTGGACACCGTTGGAATTCCGCGTTCTTGTGTATTTCTTGCAACCAGAGTGTTCGCGGTCAAGTTTCGTGATTTTAGCATTCAACACTTTTTCGTTGAGAGGAATCAAGAAAAGCATCAAAAGTATTAAGTTGCAAAAGGAATAGGGATCACTTCAGTTACAGAGCCGCCAGAGTTACTAGTCAGTGAAATGCCAGTGGATATTTCCAAGATTGTTTGAGTTGCTCGAGATAGCGGCCAGTGATCAGTCAGTCAGAATATGCAGTTAGTTTCGAGGTTAGAGTCAAGAGCAACAGTTAACTCGACTTTCAGTCTTGAGTTCACTTGTTGTTTTCATACATGCTTATCTCTTCCTTGGGATTATCTTCACATGAGTTAGGGTTAGGGTTTCTAGTTAACTGAAGGTAGTGTCCAGTTAACTTTTCTTTAAATAAGGACGTGCATGCTTGCACATCGTCCATTTAGGTTAGATGTTTCGGTTAACTGATGGTAGCTTTCCAGTTAACTGTATAGTTTACTTTATTAGGGTTTAGTAATAAATCTTGCATGCATTGCAAGATTGTAGTTGACTCAAGGTGATTTTAGGGTTCCCTATACCTTTCGATGTCTATAAATAAGAGTTTTTGCTCATTTGTAATTAACTTTTGCACGAGAGAGAAATATATGCTATGCCTACCTTGCCCTCAATATTGCTCTTTTTGTATCTGTTCATGCGTTTTTACTATCACGATGAATTGCTATGCCACATAGGGTTTCATGCAATTATAATGGTGAATTCTTTCCTATTTTGTATTCAATAAACTTGTCCAGATTGAGATGATAGTTGTGCCACCTTGCCTTCAAGTAGAGAATCTGTACTGGATTATCGTGTGATGTGTGTGAACAATAAACTTATTCGGATTGAGCTAATAGTTGTGCCACCTTGCCTTCAAGTTGAAAATCCGTACTTAGTTTATCGTATATTGTTGTTTCCAATAAACTTGTTTAGATTGAGCTGATAGATGTGCTACCTTGCCTTCAAGTTGAGAATCTATACTTGTTTATCGTCAAATAGTCAACCTTGCTCCATTTCCTCATGCTCTGTTTTCTTGAGGAAACTGGATAGATTTAAAGTAGTTAGCTTAGTTGTAGTTAATGATCTATGAAACCAGAAAATCCTTAGCTGCAACGTTCTTGGTTTTCTTAACCTTGTGCCTCTTCCAGCTGAGAACAAAAAGATAGGACTTAGATTACTTTTCTTTTCCACGCATTCCAGCACTACGAGGGAGCTTCCCCTCCTAATTTGAAGAGCACTCATTAGGCAGTGTGCATAGCTGTCCGTACAAACCTGCACTCCAGAGGTGTTAGTTTTTACGCCAACATCATGCTTTTTCATCCAGAAGATCAAATTTTTGAAGAAGGTCAAGATTTTCAATTTTCAGCCATCTAGGTTTCTTCATCTCATTCTTCTGAAGAATTTTTGGAGAAATTCATCAAGTTGCAGCAGCTGCTTTTTATTTGCATGTCAGTGAAATCTTCAGGGTTATCAATTTTTGATCATCTGGGTCCTCTTAAAACAGTTTTATGAAGAAAACCCATATCACAGTCTTTTTCAAGAAAATTTCAGATTTTAGGGTTGGCTGCTTTTTCGATCAGCCCTCAGTGTTTTTCAAATCAAATCAACTGGGTCCATTTCTAATTGTATTCTGAACAAAATTCAAAATTGAAGAAATTAGGGTTTGCTGCTTTTTCAGGCAAAATTCAAAATTTTCAAAAATGGACGATCTGGGTTGTCTTGCAACGAAATTCTGAGCAAAACCCATATCTCAGAAAAAAATAGAAAATTTGTCCGTTTGAGGTCAAAAAATCGGCAAGCTAAAATTAGAAAGTTGTGTAAAACTTGTCTGAATAGTCGAGTTTACTGTCAAAATTCAAGTTTCAGTATGCAGTACTCTCCCATGGAATTCAGAGCCAAACAAGTGTTGTATCATGATTATCTAAACGGATGAGGTGGAGAAGTACTTTTTCAATACCACCATGGACAGAAAACTTCATCATCTCAACTGAAGAGCGTGAAAAGGTGTGATATGAGCAAAAGGACAGGTATCGGAAAAGAGTTGTGCAATACTCTTCTGTTGGAAGTCAAGAGAGGTGTTAGAAGCATAAAAATTGCAAAAGATATGTTGAAGCAAGATGGTATAATTGTAAAAGGTCATCACTCTAGTTGCAGAGCCGCCGACATTAGCAAGATTTGATAAAGAAGTTGAATATATCAAAGATTTTCTAAGATCAATTGCACAAGGTGAAGAAATCTCAGAAAAGCGCAACTTTGCTATTGATGGAATAGATGCACCCGATCGGGACACAGTTTCCTGCTTTTTAGCGGATGTGATTGAGTTTTAAAGTGCTTTTCATCTAGAAGCTTTCTTTCCACTTTCTTTCTATTCTTGGAGCAATTCTTGTCCATTCTTTGAAGAAGAGAAAGAAGATAAATTGTAATAGTTGGCATTTCCCGCTTTCTTGCTTTCTTAGGTGTTAGATGTTATCTTCTTTCTAGATTTAGAAATAAAGCTTGCTTGCTGAGCAAGCCCTAGATTGTAAAAGCAAGGAGATTTTAGGGTTCCCTACTCTTCTACTTGTCTATAAATAAGAGCCTTTGCTCATTAGTTTTTTTTACAGTTATTGTGATAGCAAATTGCTGAGTCTCTTTTAGCCAGCAAGCTGTTATTCAGTGTCAGTTCACTTTGTGTTAGAACCATGCTAGTGATAACAAAACACTGAGCCTAAGTGCCTTCTATTTGTTATTCAGTGTTGTTCAATTGTTTTATGATAGCGAATTGTTGAGTCTCTTTTAGCCAACAAAGAGTTGTTGTAATTGTTGTTCCTATCGTGTAAGAACAAGATTGCAAGCCTCTTTAGCTGCAATTTCTTGTTCCGTGCATGTGTTTAGTGTAGATTTTGTTCCAGAAGTTTGAGAAATAAAATCATGAGCCTCCTTTGCCTTGGTATAATGTTTCAGATTTCCGTTATGTGTTATGCTTTTGTGATCTTAATTTCAGCTTACATTGAAGTGTGTAGATGTATGTTGAGAAAGAGTTTATTGAAGCACTTTGTCAGAGAATCAACCTTGTTCATTTCTAATTTCTCTTGCTCTGCGTATTACTTGAGAAGTTAGAAACATCTTTAGCTTAAGTTAGTCGTAGTTGAAATTCTTAAATTAGAAAATCTCAACTGCGGCGTTTGTGTTTTATAAACCTTGTGCTCTAGCTGATCAAAAAGATAGGAAACTTAGTTTTTAGTTTACTTTCTTTCAACACCATCAGCAAGAGGGAGCTTCCCCTCCTAATTTGAAGAGCAGTTTTACTGTGCATAGCTGTCCGTTTCAAATTCTAGAGGTGCGAATTTAAACGCCAATAGACTCGTAAAACTCCACGGTTGAATCCTGATAGCAGTATCAGGAGTAGAAATCATTTATATGCATGAGAAAATACAAAAACATCTTGCATTTCATTTCTATTTTCTTAAAAGTTGTTTAGCATTCATTTTCAAGCTATTTGCATCATTGGAAAACATCAAAAACAAAAATCACAGCAAACTGAAAACAAAATCAGCAAGTTCAAACTTTACATGCCAATTGTTTGACGCTATGCTCCACGGGGTTTCGGGGACGAGGAGTACCCGGTACGGCGGGACGAGTTTTTGGTGAGAGGGTACTCTTGGGACATTTTTTAGGGGATGGCAGGGAACGGCTGATAAAAAAATAGAGAATTTTTTTAAAATATACAGAAATTTCAAATGTTCATAGCATAACATTGATAAAGCATTCATTCTAGACATTTGTATAAGCTTAATACATATCATTAGACTTGAATTGAGATTTCACATGAGAATCAACAAACAAATTAACAAAATTCAAATGTTTTCATTATCAATGTGCACACATATCATATAAAAGTTTGATAATTATAACCAAAATGCCCAAAGGCTCCAAGTCTCAACTATGAAATGACATGCTAAACAAAAAACTAAGAAAATATATCGCTGTCCAAGGTCCTAATCAACAGAAGGTAGGTCTAAATCAGCATCGCCCTCGCCATCAAAGCTTGAGTCTAAGTTAGTGTCAGTGTCCATGTCAATAGAAGGATCTGCCTCAACCAATGGAACCCCAACCAATCCCTCATGTACATTCTCCTCAATATGCATAGTATCTTTGGGATTAACATCCCAACGTAAGGCTGGAGTTTGACGATACTGACTAGTCTGGCGATCCTTCACTCAGTTGCTCTTCTTTTGCTCTCCTTCACTTCACAAGCCAAATGTAAAAATGAGTTGTTTTTTCTCATCTTAGGGCATATATAAGACATAAATTAGGTTAAGTGGCATGGGGCGTCCCTTGTGGGCCTGCCCATGCCTTTTTTTCATTTATAAAAACTTTAATTTTTTATAAAAATGTGTTTTTTTGTTGTTGGGCCGTAGGGTACTTCTAGAAGTACCCAATACAGATGAGGGATGGTTGGGAAGTTTCGAGTACTTCTAGAAGTACCTTACGTCCCCTGCCTTTTGCCAAAAGTCCCCTGGAAGTACTGGGTACTTGGAGGGAAAAAGGGGACGGCTAGGGGACGTTTCTTGGCCGTCCCCACGTCCCTGTTTCGTACCCGGTACAGGAAACGGCATAAAAACATAGGGGACGCGTCCCCGTGGAGCATAGGTTTGACGAAATGTCCAAGGTCTGAAAATTGGGAAAATAGATCAGAATTTGCCAAGGACATTACAAATTCACAGCAGTTTTGTGATATTCATCAAAGGGTTTCTACAACAGTCTTTTATCACTTTGTTGGCATTTCAATTCGCACCTCTGGAATGTGGATTAAAAACGAATAGCTATGCACAGATAAATTGCTCTTCGAATTAGGAGGGGAAGCTCCCTCTTTGCTGATGTTGCTTAAGAAAGTAAATTAAAACTCATTTGCCTATCTTTTTGTTCAACTAAGAGCACAAGGTTATAAAACTCAAGAGCCGTAGCTAAGATTTTCTATTTTAGAAGTTCAACTGCAACTAAGCCTACTCTAATGACGTTTCTAATTACTAAAGTAAACACAGAGCATGAGAATTAGAAATGAACAAGGTTTGATTCCTTGATATAGATACTTAGATAAACTTTCTTCCAACATACATCTTCTTACTTTCAATGCAAGCTGAAATGGAGATCATATAAGCATAACACAATAAACGGAAATCTAAGACTTTATATCAGGGCAGCAAAGCAGGCACAAGACTTTATTTTCTCAAATTTCAGGAACAAAAGATTACACTTTTGGGACAGCAGGATTGTAGCAAAATAGGCTTACAGTTTAGCCATCAAACCAGAATACATTGACACAAGACACATGCACTGAACAAGAACTTGTAGCTAAAAGAGACTTGCAAACTTGTTCTTACACTAAGTGAACTGAAACTAAACAATAACTTGCAAGCAAAATAGGCTCAGCAATTTGTTATCACAAGCAGGGTTAAGAAAATAATGGGCAAGGCTGCCCTTATTTATACACAAGCAGAGGAGTAGGGAACCCTAAAATCTCCTTGCTTTTACAACCAAGACTTGCTAACATGCAAACTTTATTTCTAAAATTAAACAAGATAAACATCTATGCACCTATGCAAGCATAAAAACAAGGAAATGCCAACTATTACAACTTGTTTTCTTTCTCTTCTTCAAATAGTGGATAAGAATTGAGACAAGAATAGAAAGAAAGCTGGAAGAAAGCTTCTAGATGATTGTTGCTTTAAATCTCCACCACATATGCTAAAAAGCGAGAAACTGTATCTTTATCAGGAGCATCAATACTATCTATAGCAAAGTTCCACTTTTCTAGGATTTCTTCTCCTTCTGCAATTGATCTCAAAAAATCTTCGACCTCATTGGCTGCTTTCTCGAACCTTGCTGACATCATGGAAATCTAACTCATCTTCCCAACAACAGGATCACTGCCATCGTTGCCACGAACAACATTTTGGAACTCACCTTGTACTTTAGCAAGTTCAATGTAAGAGCCATCATCATGACAATATCGACAAAGGATTCCTAAAACAAATTCATTTATGAACTGGAGAGCATCAATCACCCTTTGTTTGTATGCACCTAACTCTTCAGATATCCTTTCGTAGGTTCTCACCTTGAAGAGGTGACGTTCTTTCCATGCAAGGAGTTTCCTCTTGTGTTCTCTTGAAACCATTGAGCCATATGTTGTATCCAAATCTGCCATGATGATCTTGTGCCTTGGTTTCACATCTGCTATCAACTGTTCAAATCCTTGAATCCCTTGGCGTAAGTCATGAGCATTATACCTTAGTTGATATAGCCGTGCAAGAACATCTCTGCCTCTGGTGATGAACTCTTCAATCCATTCCCGTGTTTGCTTTCCATATATCACCAATTGCCTCAACTGTTGTTGATCAGTTGGTGTCCCTAGAACCTGAGGCAGCAACTGAATAGTATGTGAAGTGCCATGAACAAGATTAGAAATATATAACCTGAGTTGTCGGAATTCAGTCTTGAGGGCTGCCTTATCTTCTCCATCTTTAAGCACTCTTTCTTGAAGATTCTCAGCTGCAACTTTGAACAAACTTACATTCGTGTGCCTAGTGCTTTTACCAAGATTGGCCTTAACCATGACAAAATCATCTACCTCCACTTCATCAATATTTCTATCTTTTGGAGGTGTAGTGGTCTCCATAATCATCTCACCATTTGTGTTCTTTTCAAAGTGAACTTGTTTCTTTGCTTTCTTTTTAGGTGCCTCTTGGTAAATGTTGTCAAGATCATCAAAGTTGAGCTGATATATAGGTCTCCTTCTCTTCCTTCCCAAGGAGCTCTCAAGCCAAGATATGGTATCTCTACTAGCTTCCATGGGAGGTTCAGCTGCAACTTCTCCTACTTCCTCATCTTCTGAATCAATGTGAATTGGTGAAGACCTTGGTGATGGTGGAGAGTCATGTGTCAAAGGTACATCTTTTGTTTCTTTTTGAGGCACAGGCTCTTCTGGAGGAACTTCTACTTCGACTGTTGGCTGCTCTTGTATGATTATATTTGAAAAGTCCAACCTTCTCCTTACGTTCTTTGTTGATCTGCTGCCCTTTACACCTTCTTGAGGCTGACTTATTGCCTTCATCTTTGGTTGTGCTCTAGAAGAAGAGGGAAGAGATGACTATATTCTTGGCGGCTTTGCTATTGGAATGGATTTCTTCCTCTTGAAGACTAAGAAAATCTTACTGTGCTCAATGACTTAGCTGGTCCTTTCTTCCACCAAGATGCTTTCTTTGTTGGCCCAATTGACCTGTGGAAGAGGCTGTTGTTCAATTTGATTTCGAGTGTACATTGGAAGAAGTATATCTCCATCATCATCAGATAATCCCTCAATATCCTCTGACAAGCAATCTTTCATTTGATGGAGAGTAAGTCTGTTGTAACTGCGCCTCCGTACCTTGAACTCATCTCTGCAATTGGCCCAAAAATCTTCAAGTGCGGACACATGAGCATAATTTTGACCAAGTCGGGATGCGAAGACACCATGAGGGTCATATGATCGTCTCTCGTTGTATGGCTTGAGACCAAGTTTAGCCAACTCATCACCCATGGACTTGGCATCCGTTGATGATCTACATCTGTAAATTCCCAACTCAAATGGAAAACTGACGGCGGGCTTCTTTCGATTCCACAAGAAAGTGTGGATATCATATACTTGCCTTAGGAATTCCATGAAAACCACTTCATCTGATGGATACCTCAACAACATGAGTGGAGCACTAGAGAAGCCGTAAACTCTTATGTAGGTGAAGGTAGGAAACTAAATGAACCAATCTGCCCACTCCGCCATTGCTACCCTAGCAGTTGATGAAATACATATGTGCAACTCATTATCTAAGTCTCGCACCGTATGCATCAAGAAAGCCTCATTTACCCTTTTGTAGTGATGTGATGATTCTAAAAACTCCAGCTGAGGGTAATGATTGTAAACATGTTGTACATCCAAAGTCCCCACAGTATTCAACCCTCTAAATTTGCCTTGGAAGGCTACTAGGTAGACAAGGTAGGAGATCATGTGGAACTCATGAATTTGGAAGTATTCAGTTATTTGTTGGTGAAGACTATCGCTGATTAAGGTTGGCCAATCATAGAATTATGTTTTCTTCATGATATGAGATATAACATAGAACATCCAAGGCTGAAATTTTGTGGCATCTACTTGAGCAGTGATTCTGTTGAGTAGGGTGATCATTATTGCAATCTCATCCTTGAATTCTCCACGTCCGATGTTCTTTGGAAAAGTTTTATGTTTTTCTTTCATCCACTTATGTGCAACTTTCTTGTTGTATTTCTCCTTGTGCATGTCCCACACCCTTCCACATTCTTCTCTGGAGATGACAACACTTCTTGACCAAGGTGGTATTGAGAAGCATTTTTCAATCATGTCTAGCTTTAGGCTGCAAATCATTCTCCCGTCTACTGATTGAATCTCCCGTGTTGCAGGATTGTATTGCTTGATGCAAGCAATTAAAAACTCTAGACTTTGCACTGAAATAGGGATTGATGCTGCTGCAAGTAGTCCAGAGTGACCAAGGTGCCTGATTGCAACATTACCCGTGTCTTTCAAAGCATGCAAATTGAACATTGGTTTGATATGATGCAAGTCAATTTCAGCTGTTTTGATAAAGTCATGATATAGCACTGATTTGGTCTTGAATTCGATGGGAGTGTACTCCATACTAAAAAAACTTGAAGATTAACTATAAACTTGACTATATTCAGACAAGTTTTGCACACTTTCTAAATTTAGCTTGCTGGTTTTTCTTCTTCAAACGGACAAATTTTTTCAAAAAAATTCTGAGATACGGGTTTTGTAAAGAATTTTGCTGTAAAAAGACCCAATCATCCGTTTTTGAAATTTTTGAGTGTTGACTGAAAAAATAGCAAATCCTAATTTCTGAAATATTTTGACAAAAAAGTTGAGACCTGGGTTTTGTTGAGAACTTCGTTTCAAGAGGACCCAAGTCGTCAGATTTGAGAAATACTGAAGGCTGGTTGAAAAAGCAACAAACCCTAGAATTCACAAAAAAGCTAAGAGCTGGGTTTAGTGCAGAATCACGTTCTTGGTAGACCCAGTTGATCAAATTTCAAAAATATTGAAGATTTCTTAGACATGCAAGGGAAAAGCAAGTTTTTGAAATTTGAAAAATTCTTCAAAGTTGTTCAAAACCAAGAACTGATATGACCCAGATTGCTGAAAATTGAAAATTTTGACCTCCTCCAGAAAATTGATGCTCTGGAAAAAAAAAGCATGAGAAAAGAAGCCTCTCTATATGTTGATCTGGAAAATATAATGAATTGTGAAAAAGCACTAAGTTTTGGCTCTCGAATCTTGAATTGAAGAAAAATTTTATGTTTGTTCTTCTCTTCCTTGGACACCACCTGCAAAAATTATGAGAAATGAAAGGAAAAGACGTCTTAAATAAGTTGAGGTTGAGAAAATCTGCTTTCTTTTGCTTTAAATCAAGGCTACCCCAAGTTTCTGGGACAGGGACGGTAGGGGACAGCGGGACAAGTCCCCAAGTTTCCGATTTTTGAGGCCAAATTTAGGGACGGCAGGGGACGGCTATATAAAAATATAGGGAAATTTTAAATGTTCAATAGATAACATGGATAAGGCATGCATAATATACATTAGAAAACATTCACATATAACATTTGTGTTCAAGTTGCTATGGTTTATTGGGTATGCATTGATCTTAATGAATAAGTTAGAATTTATTCAATGGAAAACTTGATTTTAAACTAAGAAAACAGATACTTTGATGATAATTTTTTTGTTTATTGATAACTGGAACAAGGGAGTGCAGCCTTCTGAGAATGATAGTGAGTTGCATTAGGCAAATAATCTGCACAGTTACCATGTTATTGTTTTGCATGATCAGATGTCCCAAGGCCCGCTATGTATCATCTTCACAATAGAGTAAGACCTGTGAGACTTATTTATGAGGCACAGTAGCATTGAGAACAAGCACCGAGTGTTGGGTTATTCACTGGAATTCATCTTGGCACCTCAGTACATAAACCAATATTGATTCTTGAATAATTGTATCAGTTACACTTATCTAAAGTTTCAAGACAAGTAGTGGCACCAATTTATTTAATAGGTGGACATAATTAAGTTCACACTCCCTTGCTATGAAAATGTGTTTTATGTTTTGTTTTGACCATGCTTTGATGCGGGGCACGGTTGACCATCCAAAGGACGGCCAGGGGACTTCTAGGATGGCTAACTGTCCCAAGGACAGCCAAGGGACTCCTAGAAGTCCTCTGGCCATCCCCAAGTCTCCTAGTTGTCCCCTAGTTGTCCCCAAGTCCCCTGGCCGTCTCCGTCCCCTGTCCCTTGGCCGTCCCCAAGTCCCCTGGCCGTCCCCGGGACTGGTTAGCCATCCCCTGCCGTCCCCTTGCCGTCCCCCCGTTTCGGGGACGTTTCCTAAAAAATTTGCAAAAAGGGGGACGGTCCCCTGTCGTCCCCTTGCCGTCCCCCAGTACCCGGGACGGGGGTTTTTTTGGGGGGGGGACGCGTCCCCGGGTAACCCTGCTTTAAATCCTTCGAAGCCTATCCTGAGCTTGTGCATCGAACTTGGACGTCTTTTCTTCTTCTTGAAATTTTGAAAATTTCAAAAATTTGTCTAAGGCATGAGAACTTGGGCGCCACCATTGGAGGACTTATCCATTTTCATGAAATTCCAACTTTTGCTTGTGTTTTGACCCCGGTTTAACTTTGATTTATGGATGCTCGGTGAATCCCATGATCTGGCAGAATGATCCATCACGAAGCCTGAGCGAATCTGACTAAGTTTGTTTGGAAGCAACTTTTCATAAAAACTTCATCTGACCCCTCAAAATGTTGGGTGCCCCTGGCTACCTAGGGTGCCCAAGCTTACCAGTGTTAGCCATTTTTATGTTTTTCATGTTTTGCTTGCTTCCCTTGATCTTTTGATGATTTTGCAATTCTGGATGATTTAGGAGCCCGACAAACTGCTGGATGGGCTCGTTGGATAGCCTGATGAATTCTAAAGGGGGTTCTCTAGAGGCTACATCCTCTGAAAATTGAATTTGGGGCCTCAAAAGCTTGGGCGCCCCTAGCTACCTGGGGTGGCCAACTCTTCCAGAGTTAGTTTATTTTTTGAGATTTTTTATTTTGCTTTTGACTTCTAACATTTTTCATGGTTTTACCCCTCCGATCACCGTTAGTTTATTTTTTGAGATTTTTCATTTTGCTTTTGACTTCTAACATTTTTCATGGTTTTACCCCTCCGATCAATCGGTGATATCTGATGTTGTCAACTCCGATGGACCTATTGACAATTGCGTTGGAAAGCCTAGTCAAGACTGGAGAAGACATGGAGACTGAAACTGCAAATTCATCTATTTGATGCCCCAAAAGATTAGGCGCCTATCTCCTTCTGGGGTGCCCAAGATCTTCAAAGCCATTTTTAGTCTTTTTTCACCTTAAAGCTTGAGACCTCATGTTATGCCTTCTGTTCATTCTGAGTTTGCTAGCAGCTGACGTATTCGGTGATCATGCCAAGATATTCATTGTGAAGCTGGCAGAATTCTAAAGAGATTGAGCATATTTGCAAACCCTAATTGCTGGATTTGGGCCTCCAAAACCCTGGGTGCCTATCTTCACTTAGGGCGCCCAAGTTTTCTAGACTTAGAATATTTTTTGATGATTTCATGATTTGCATTCTGCTTCTTGGTTGAGACCTCTCTGTTTGATCTTGAATTTTGGATGACTGATTGATCAAGTGACCGTGTTGATGGATTCACTGCAGAGTTGAGAATATTCTGAGCAACTTTGACTGGGAGCACAAACACTAATTTCATCATTTGATCTTTTGAAAAGTTGGGTGCCTATCTCCTTCTGGGTCGCCCATGGCTTGTAGACTTAGTTTTTATTTTGCAATTTTCAACTTTCTCCTTTGTTCGACGTGCTTGCCTTTGCCTTGCTTGCTGGAGATGAAAATTTTTCTAAGGCACGAGCATCTAGGCACCTAGACTGAGCTGGGGCGCCTGAAGTTTCTAGACTTGGCCAAAATTTTGCATTTTCCAACTTTCACAACTCCCTTTCTCCATTCTTCATTCTACGTGCACGTTCATCATTTCTCATTTTTTGTTCAGTGCTTGAATGTTTGAATCTGACACCTGGCAGCTGACTGACCTCCATTAATGGCCTTGGAGCTCCTAAAAAAGCAAAATAGACCCACTAGGGCAAAATTGATCTTTTGACAATTCTGACTGCACCAGCCTGATGAAGTATTTTTGACCAATCAAAATTAGTTTGAACCCTAGAATCCAAACTTTCTATTTTTAGAAAAAATTTCCAGCATCAATTTCGAAAGAAACCCAAAAAACCCATAAAAAGTTCTATTTTTAGAAAGTTTCTAAAAATAGAAATTTTCCTAAAATTTAGGGCAACGAGATCGGGTTTTGTAGACTTGGTCGCTCTGAAGCAAACCCAGATCGTTAGATTTTGAAAATTTCGAGTTTTTGACCCTCATGCAAGACATGCAAACCCCAATTTTGACCTTTTTTGACAATTTTGACAAGACTTTTACTCATTTCTGCAAAATGCACAAGTGTAGCAAAAATTTTAATTTGGGGTACAACACACTTAATTTACAAAATAGGAATTTCCCATACACTTTAGGGTTTCAGAGTATCTTGTAATGTTTGTGCTTGTTGGCGTAAAAACTAACACCTCTGGAGTACAGGTTTGTACGGACAGCTATGCACACTACGTATTGAGTGCTCTTCAAATTAGGGGGGAAGCTCCCTCATAGTGCTGGAATGCGTGGAAAAGAAAAGTAATCTAAGTCCTATCTTTTTGTTCTCAGCTAGAAGAGGCACAAGGTTAAGGAAACCAAGAACGTTGCAACTAAGGATTTTCTGGTTTCGCAGATCATTAACTACAACTAAGCTAACTACTTTAAATCTATCCAGTTTCCTCAAGAAAAAAGAGCATGAGGAAACGGAGCAGGAATGTTCTAATACGATAAACTTCGGGTACAGTTTCACAACATGAAGGCAAGGTGGGCACAACTATTTGCTTGGCTGGGAAGAAGTTTATTGGAAACGACAAATATACGATAAGCTGGGTACAGACTCACAACGTGAAGGCAAGGTGGCACAACTATCTGTTTGTCTGAATAGGCTTATTGGAAACAACAATATACGATACACTAAATACAAATTCTCAGCTTTGAAGGCAAGGTGGCACAACTATCGGCTCAATTTGAATAAGTTTATTCCACACACATCACACGATAACCAAGAACAGATTCTCAACTTGAAGGCAAGGTGGCACATCTATCAGCTCAATCTGAACGAGTTTATTGAACACATAACATCAAGGATAGCCAACTAGGATAATAAATTGCATTGGCGAGACACGCATACAATCTATGATCGACTAGCCACTATATCTAACTAAAGCAAGAATTCACCATAATAACTGCATGAAACCCGAGTGGCATAACAATTCATTATCATAATAAATACTCATGAACAGATACAATAATAGCGATACTACAGGCAAGGTAGGCACAGCATGTATGCTATCACGCAAAAGTTATGTACAAATGAGCAAAAACTCTTATTTATAGACATTGAAAGGTGTAGGGAACCCTAAAATCACCTTGAGTCAACTACAGTCTTGCAATGCATGCAAGATTTATTGCTAAACCCTAATAAAGCAAACTATACAGTTAACTAGAAAACTACCATCAGTTAACCGAAACATCTAATCTAAAAATGGACAATTGTGCAAGCATGCACGTCCTTATTGAAAGCATGTTAACTAGAACACTACCATCAGTTAACGAAAAACCCTAAATGAAACTCCAAGTGTGTAAAGCTAATATTAGGATAGATATGCATGAGACAAGACAGCGAGTTAACTTGAGAAAGTAACGCCAAGTTTAACTCCTGTGTGTAATGTCTATCCTGAGAGGTGGGAACTAAAGCTCCATCGGCGGATTCCCAGCAAGTAACCCCTCCACGAGGTTGTTGACTGCATCAGCAACTAAAGGTCGTCACAATTCATTGTTTGTCAGCAACTTTGAGCAATCTTGGCAATCTTTGCACACTCAAACTAGCATTTCACTGACTGGTAACTTTGGCGGCTCCGTAACTGAAGTGATGGCCATTATCTCTTTTGTAGCTTGATGTCTCTGATGCTTTTCCTTAATGGAAGAGTGATGCATGACGAAACTGCAAAGTTTGACTGCGCACACCCTGGTTGTGATAAATGCAAATGAACTTGCTGCACACGCAAAATTCCAACAGTATCAACCCTCTAAACTGGCTTTAGAAGGAAATCGGCCATACGAGGCATGCAACCATATGAACTTGAGTGACCACGCCTGTCAACCCTTCGAATGCACTTGACACAAATTGGTCTCAGCTTTTCTAAAGAAATCATGAATTAAGACCGATTTGGTCTTGAATTCAGTCTGTGTGAACTGTACTCTGAAAAACTCGCCTGTTGACTGTAAACACGGCTATGTTCTGACAACTATTCTGGAAAACTAAAAATAGCCTATCGGAGAGCAATTTTCACGAAAAATTCTGAGATATGGGTTTTGTCCAGAGAAAGATTCTAAGACAACCCAGAATGTCAGAAATGCGAAAATCTGACTTCTACTCGACCATGCAAAGAGTTTTTCAGTTGAGAAAATTAGAAACTCGAGAACGAATGTTCTGGAGTTAAAAATTCCTGAAAAATCAAGCACACGATTTTAATTCGAGAAGCTATATAGAAATGATCCAGATATTTAGACTTATCAAATTTGCCAATTTCAGGAACATGCGAATTGTATTTTGAGAGAAATTTGAGAATCAAGGAGGAAAAAGACGTTTTTTATATGCTCTTTCTTCTGTGAAAATCGCCCCTGTTCTTCAAACTTGTTGATGAAAGTGTACTAAAACCTGCAAAAAGAATGATTTAAGGAAATCGCCCTTGATTGCTAATGATAAATTCACCTTTGCCTTGAAAATTCGCCTTTGCTCTGAAGAAATACGAACTTTCTTGAAGCTGAATGATTGTTTAATAATGGCGCCATGCTTAAATAAAGAGAAAATTCGCACCATATTGTTCACTGCAAGATTTAAAACCTTAACCAAAATAGAAGGCTTCTGATTGGACCCCCTCCAGTTAAACTGCCACTATCTTGAAGTTCGAATTTAAATAATAATAAAATATTCATTATGCAATTTGCAAAAGGCGCCAATTTTAGAAATTCGCCATTTTAATGCCAAAATATGCAAAATAAATATTAAATATTATTTAACTTCAGTTGACAAACCGAATGAAGCTTTGAGATTCACCGGCGAACTTCACTGATTCCGAAAATTCATCATTTGACCTCATAGGCGTCCATTTGCTCAAGATATTACACTTTTTATTAACTTCCTACTTTGTAGCTGACTACAAAGTTACGACTAGCCATCTTCGACACTGATTTCTGAGTGACCAGATGATGCTGAGATTGAACTGGTGTATTTTTCGCGAAGCCTGCAGAGCAAGGAAGAGATGTCTGCTAGGAGTCATCACTGCAAAATCCATCATTTAACACCTCAAAAAATTAGACGCCATTGATTAAATTCATTTACAGGTGCCAGACTTAACCATTTCTCCAAACTGCCATATGACGCTTTAAACAGCTACCGACAATGAACGGTGAACCCTACTAACAGGCAACCAAGCTCACTGCATGCCTAGAAGCATTCCGCATCCAACGGATATACGCACGGCATCTGAAAAGTGCATTAAGGGCCTGAAAAGTAAAAGCGCCCTTGAGCTGCAGGTGCACTGACACCATTTTGACGAAAGTGCAACTTTCAACCAGATGCCCTACTTTGACTTCTGATATCTGGAGCTAGGATGACCCGATTCAAGCATCGTCTGTCTTAATGAGCAGCCAGAAGGACCCCCGAGAGAAGTCTCTATAGGCGACAAAGCAAGAAAACTGCTTCTAAGACCTCAAAAATACAAGTGCGTTTTATATTTAAAATATATGCTCCATACTCGGCCATTTTCCGGATGTCTTCACCTTTCAGCATTTTACAAAGACCTCGCACGTATGAGCGTTTGCCAAATCCCGAAGGCTGATGGCTAGGCTCGTTGGATAGCTAGAGTAATTGTGCACAAGTCTCATGAAGACTTCGAAAACGAACAACCTCATCTGACAGGCCTAAAAGCTAGGTGCCCCTGGCCTACAGAAATACAATGAAAATTTTATGCCAGTCCACCCGTGAAATTACGTGCCTGGTAGAATGTCTGCCACGATTTGTCAGAATGTCGAATTAACAGGCAACTTGGTGCATCGCGAAGCTGGACTGGAGTAGCACTGATGTCAGGAAGACCTCATTAGCAAACTGGATCATTCCAGAGGTCATTTTGGAAAGCGCCCCTGAGCTACAGGTGCACTGGAAAAGCAATGAAGAAGCTCAAGGATGTGAAATCTCTTTATAAGCTCATCTTCTGATGTTGACTGTCGGAGCTCTGGTACTCGGATGACTGCATTTGATAACTCGTCGGACAGGCAGACTAGTCGTGAAGAGATTGAGTGCATCAACCACCAAAAATACCAAGATCCAACACCCCTTTAAGAAGGGCGCCCTTAAGCTATAGGCGTGCAAAAGCTGGAAAAGAACAAACTTCTGCAATCTGGAACTTTGGAAACTTCAACATCTGTCGCCAATTGCTGGAGTTACGAGTCTCGGATAGCTTTGCTGAATAGCTCATCGGATAGGTAGACTAATTCTGAAGAGATTGACTGTATTTATGAGCATTTATCACAAAATCTAGGCCTTCAAAAAGAAGGGCACCCCTAGGCTACAAGTGTGCAACTCTGCTTTTCCTTGAGAAATCTTCAAAAACTGACCACTGGAATCTTCATCTTGATCATTGAAATGACCATAAAAAGTATAAGTACCGCTGTGAAATGCTCCTCCATTATGAAATGCTTCATTCTGAGTCTCTGATTCAGGTTCTGATCAATAGAACTGCCTTTGACTGACAAAATACTGATAAAACTCCATGCTTGATATTGCCCAAAAACTGTACTTTACATCATTTTAGCAAGGTTTTAAACTATTTTATGCAAAATGACTTGATGAAGCAAAAAATTTGGTTTGGGTACAACAGTGCTCAATATGACTACAAATATTTTGGCGATTTAGCTTTTTGGCTTAAAAACTTAACTAGAATCCTTCAAAAAAACCTAGATTAAATTAATGTTTACACAATAGCTTTAATAACTCAAGATTATGCTTCAGACTTCATTATTTAATCCTAAAATGATGAGCCCTAATCGAGTCCTACACTCTAACAAATCCAAAAAATACACCTTATGTTTATACAAATAACAACAAACCCTAATATCATAGGTTGGGTTCCCAAATGAAAAGATGACAGCTTGAAATATATCACACAAGAAGTAGTTAGACCAAATTTAGTCATAATTTTGCATTCATAGGAATACTTAGATTTACAAATCAAGTTCACAAACAAGACGAAATTGCAAAACCCTTCATTTACACTAAATAGGATTAAAATCCCTTTACAAACGTGACTATGGCAGCAACCGCAATAGAAACTACAACAATATGCCCTAATAATCGAAACATTAATTGCACAACTACAATACAACCAGAAATACAATGGCTTACTCCCAAGGCAACCTACAAATCATAACACAATTAAAGCTCAAACACAACCTCTAGGTAAGGCTGCTGCTTTAGCTGGAAGGTTTCCATCCTCCAACGTGAGATCTATTGGGCTTTCATCTTTTGATCTCCATAGACCCATAGGTTTTTGTCCTTAGATTTGGATTCCTAAACAACAAGTGCTCATTGTGATTTCTAGTTAGGGGTTGTTTGTGGGTTTTTATGATGATCCTTCAATGTCATCTTTTGCAACTCTTTAAGATGCCCAAAAACATTGCGTAAACTGTGATAGTATCCTGAAACGACAGCATCAAGCTTCCTTTCAATTCCATTTGAAAATGTTGTCCTTGTGTGGAAATGTGCTTGGGAGGTATGGATGAGGGTTCCCTATGATCTACAACTATCCTCAACAATTACGGTAAGGAACCCCTTTGGGTTCCAAACCCTAACCACCACATTAATTGCAACGGAAGGCATACTCATGGTGTGCCCCTTTGGAGGTCAATGTGTATTCATTCTTGAAAGATTAGGTCAAGTCTCTATACTAGGTGGAATCCCTTGGAGAGTCGCCTCATTAGTAGGCGCATTAATCGCACACTCAACGTGCAAGGTGGTAGGTGGAGATAAACAATGAAAAGAAGAGTGCTAGAGTTTGGACGTCGAGGATTCCTCACAACTCATGCCTTCAACTAAGGGTCTCAATGTTAAGAGTAAAATGCCATCAACCTTGTAAATCCTATGTATTTAATTACTCATAATATTGTTTGTAAGTTATTCATAAGGGATAAGAGATTCACCATTAGCAATAATTATTTTTACCATCAGGGTTTCACTGGTATGGTAATTAATTTTTACCAAGGGTTGGTAACTATTTATTTACCGACAATGAGTTACTATTTAATAGAAGAGAATCTTCGATGTTATGGTAGTTTCAGACACCCAACTTTCTAAGAAGTTGTTTTATCTCCTTGTGTGGCCATTATTAAAGATAAAACATCTTGTGGTCAAAAACAATAACCACCTAGCAACTAATAACAACCAGGTGCCCGAATTAGGTAGGTTAGTAATTTGGTTGCAACCTACATTATCTTATCATTAATGTTTGTTTTATTCAAGGAGGGGCATTGAGATATGATAACAAACTTGGATGCCTCATTTAGGGGGTAAAAATGCTATATAAGCAATGCTTAAGGTTGTAGTAAGTCAATGCAATCAGCAAGTTGTAATGTCCCCTTCTTAGCTTGTTCCAATTCCTTGTCGGTTTAGCCTATTAGCTGACCCTCGTAGGCTAATGCAGATGGTTAGAGGGTCCTGTTTGGCAGTTATCTGAGTGTTTTCTTCTCCAAAGCTTAGTTTGGTTCAGGATTGGCCTTCGTTTGGTGATTCAGGACTTAGTTTCACACACTTACTATTTATAGTAAATCATCAAGTCCATGGATTCCAGCGTTACTATTTATAGCAAGTCACCTGGACGCGTTGAGGAAGTAGTGTTGATCCCAGTTTTCTGTTGGCCTGGCGAAATAAGGTTTAATGTGCAAATTATATCATTTAATTATTATTAAAGGTGACTTTAATAATAATTAATCATTAAAAGCATATTATAAAGTTATATTATAACTTTATGTCTAAAGGGGGCCATTTAAGGACTCAAAGTACATTAAGTGGTTAATTAAATGGGTGCCTACTTTGAGGAAATATTTTTTATAAAGTTATAAAGTGCACATTTAATATTATTTTAAATGATTAAAAAGAAGCTTCTAGAGGATCGACCTCTTCTTGGAGAAATTATAAAAGTATCAACCAAAGCTATTATTCATTCATCTAGGATTTTGATATTTTATTTTGTGTAGGAAACCCTGGTGGTTCTCAACCCCGAAACCCTGACTAAGAATGTTTGTTTTTGCAAGTTTGTATTTTTTTTGTGTTTTTTTGAAGTTTTCAGACAAAATAAGAGAAGCTGCGATTTTACTAATAAATGCTAATAAATTTGTAATAAATTAAAATACATAGAATAGGCTCAGATCTTGATCATTTATCATAGGCGCATCATTTTATTGAAGATTCAGAGCATTTACAATATAGAAATATGACATATGAATAAAATATAAATTTATTTCAAAGAAACTTGGTTTTCCCTTGCAGCCGCCTGAAGCAATGATGAAGATGTACGGCTGAATGAAATAATGAGTCTCTGGTCTCTGAAAAACAATGCTAAACCTCTGAAAACCCTAGGCGCACCCAAACTGATGGATAGAAGCTGAGTTCTGAAGGTTTCCACTGGCAAATGAGAAGGTACGGCTTGCTGGTACAGAAAAGTACGGCCTACAGCAGCAGCTTTAAATATAGTACGGCTTCTTGAAAGATGTGCCAAATCTCTGATTAATGACCTCTGATAAAGTCGCCTCAATCAACTGGTGAAAGATCTCTGTAAACTCCGTCTGGAATCAATCCAATAAGCTCAATCTGTAACCTCTGTGTGAAGTCACCAAGATGCAATCTTCAACTGGTATTGCACAGTCTCAGTATGCCAATCTCTGAAGAGGTATCGTTCTCCAGAAATGAATCGCCTGCTGAAACCCTAGGGTTTTGCAAAGTCCAATGCTCAAAGCAAAATAAGACAAAAGTTGAATAACATATCATAATGGTTCGATTTTGTCTTTCCAGTGTATATACATTTCCCTTGAGAAATACGACCCAACAGCTCTTTTTAATAATCATTTAATCAAATGATTAAATTCGCCTTTAAGACTTAGGAGAAATTATAAATAATTAAATGACGTCTCATAAATGAATAATAATTATTCATTATGTCAATTATATCACTTTATTATAAAGTATTAAAAATACTTTATAATATCCCATTTAATTATTAATATTTAAATATATTAATAAAGTGACTTTAATATAAAGTCAAAATATTAAATATTTAATAATCATTAAATACTCCTTATTTCTCCTTCTGATCACCAAACTGAATAACTGGGTCGACTCTGAGCTAAATAGCTGAACCAGGTGCCCTGCCCAAAATAGCAGCTTCCGCCTGACCTAACTTTCTAAAAATAGAAAGTTTCT
>VDFB02137389.1:0-10666 GCA_007258455.2 Sequoia sempervirens
CTATGGGCCTCCTATGGTAGCCCTTTCCCCAATCTCTACATGGATTGATTCTTGGGATGGATTCGAGGAGTTTTAATAATAAGAGGCATGGATAAAGCAGCAAGGGTAGGGAATGCAAATACAAGTTGGTCCACCAAGTATGCCACCCTATGTTAGATGACTGTGTGTTTGCCACTTGAGGGCTAAGAGGGATGGTATATCTGCTTTGGGGCTTGGTATGGATAGCTTCGGGCGGACTTATCATGCTCCTCATCCAAGTCCCATTATGATCCAACTTCCAATGTGCATTATGGATATTGTGTGGGTTATATTATTTGAAATAGTTATGTATTTACATGGTTTAAATAGATAAGACATTTATTAGTTATGTTTGATCATATGAATTATATTCCGATATTATTTAACATGATTGTAGGACCTAAACCAAGATTTATCTTGCTTAATGCATTTAATTGGTAAGATATAACCCTAACTACATTCTACTTGTGATTTTAGGGCAAGATTGAGGGTTGTTCAAAAAGGGGACATTATAGAACAGCCTTTCTAAAATCTAATGGCCTTTGAATGTTGATAATGCAAACCATGGTAATGCTGGTAGAGACATCGAAAGAAATGGTGCAAAAAACAGCTGATGATGGTTGGGTTAGGTTGTCTATATATAGATATTCCACCCATTTGGAAAGATGGAAATAATGTGAATAAATATCGAAATGAAACTTAGCCAAGTCATAAGCATAATCTTGTACTATGCATGTTGTGTAGGTGAGGCAAGGCCCACACACAATGCTTTTGACCCCAGTAACGGGATCCCAGTCTTGATTAGAGTCACAATACTGGAGGCGAAGGGTTTGTGATGGCATAGAGTAAGTAACCTTGGAGTTTGTTTTTCTCAAGGGAAAAAGAGGAAAAATCACCAAGTCCATTTTTCTCTTGTTGGAGTTGGAGTCGCATGGTTAGAATAGACTTGTCTCTAGAGGTGAGTAGTGTTTATATTCTGAAGTTTGATTCTATCTAGAAGTTCTACAAACAAGGCACCACAATGGAGATATGTATCACGTTGGATGTTGATGCTACAGTTGAGTGGACTGAGGAAGGGAGCTTGAATTGTAATTTCCACCAAACATCATGATTGTTGGATCAATTAACTAGAGCTGTGTGGAGATGTGAAATGGAAGATTTAAGGAACAATGGAATAGTGAAGAGTGGAGTAGGCAAGAGCACCAGGTAAAACTCTGAAGCCCACTGCTGCATAACAATTTTAATTGTTCAGTCAGGTGTAATACATCTATCTTGGATTCGGTTATGCTTTAGCTTGGAGAAAGGCTTAAAAAGGTTAAATTTAGCTATTGTTGCTAGATGTTGAGTTTTTTTGGAGGATTTGTGAGTTTGGAGGAATTAGGGTTTGAGTGGATAAGCGGGGTAAGGCAACTCAGATAATTTCCAAAGGGCACAAGCAAGGCTTATTTGATTTCACAAGACTGGGAACTTGTAATGTCCCTTTCAGGCAATTCTAGGAAAATAAGGGAAAAAAATAATAATATTTTATTCTGATTTTTGGCGCCCTAGGGAAGGAGATTAAATAGCATTTAATTTTGAATTTTGGTGCTTAAAATATTTCATTTTTTATTTGGAGCTAGGCGGCCCCTTTGGGAGCTACAAGGAGGGCAAAATGATTAAAAATAAATAAAGAAAAAATATAGTAAATTGGATTGGGGTTTTGACACTCAATTGGAGAAATTGAAATAAAAATAAAAAGCAAAATTCAAATAAGAAATTTGGCGCCAAGATTGGGGAATTAAAATAAAGTAAAACCAAAAAAATTAAAAGGGTGAAATGTGGCACCATTTTGGGGCCATCCTAATTGGAGAAATAAGGGGGATTGATATTTATATAACATCATTTGGAGGCTTTTCATATCATTCAAATTATCTCTGCTTTTCTGATCTGCACTTCAGTGAATATTCTAAGGACGAAAACCCTTGAGTATATTGGAGGAATTGGACGAAAACCTAACTCTTCTATTAAAGTATTATTGTAATATTTAATAGTCATCTTAGCTTTTAGTTAGTCGGTAGTTTACTTTTAGTTAACTTAGTTTGCTTCAGTTAGCTTTTAGTATCTTTCCTTTATTTCCTTTAGTTTGTTTTAGTTAATGATTGTTTCTTTTCAGAAACATCATAATGTAATTCTTTATATAAGGAGTTTTTTCTCTCCTTTGTTGTAATGTCCCCATTTATGATGTCCTCTTTCGGATTGGTTTGATTCTGATACACTTACTATTTTTAGTATGTGCTATTTTTAGCAAGGGGTCTGGTATTGTGCTTCAGTCCTCAGTGAGCCCTTTTGAACACCTCATTTTCTCTCCGGCTTGAGTTTTTTGGCGCTCCTTACTATTTTTAGTACTTTATAAAAATAGTAAGTCATCTAAGGTAAGCGGGACCATGTCAGGCTTGTCTTAGCAGCACATATTCTGTTGGTATAAAGTTGCTAAGGTCAAATTATTTTAATATTTGATTTAAGCTTCGAAAAGTGGTCCATGATAAAGTAACTTTATATTTTATTGTTGAGGGTTAAAAGGGGGACATAAAAGGACCATGGCACCTAGAGTAATGACTTTAAGTCGTTTTAAAAGGCATCAAAAGTGATTTAGTATGCTGTTTAAGGAGTGGACGCCCAAGCACGGAGTTGATGTGAAAATTAAAATTAAAAGCTAATGTTTGGTTTGAGATTTATTTTAAATCAAAAGAAAAGTCTCAAAAAGGGCGTGGGTTTTAGGGTTTAAGGCTTTGGTCACCCTAATTTGGAGAAGTAACTTTTAAAAGTTCATTTTCAAGCTCATTTCTTCATGGATGCTTTGACGACTTACAAAGATGCTGCTGGTTTGTTACCAGAAGGTCTGAGAACGGGATTGAGGACGAAAACCCTCAATATCTAAGACTAGTTTTGGTAGTGAAAGACCTGCTCAAGTTGGTGAATGGTGGTTTCAATCAGCAATCACATTTTGCCGAAAAGAATGAAGATTTTCTAGTTTTTTCTGAGGATTTTTAGTTTATTTTTGGTGTGGATTTGCTTATTTTCAGTTTGGTGTTGTTTGGTGGTGATTTTGGTGTGTTTCTAATCTTTTTGTGGGCACTTATTTTCTGGACCTGAACTCACGTTTGGGCTCATAACTTAGTGATGACTTGAGATGACAAAATAGGTATTGTATCAATGAAAGACTATTTCCATGGCGATTCTAAAGAGTACTTGAATGCATTTTTTGAGTGAGATTTGGATTTTATAGAAAGGATCGAACTTCTTTAGGGGGGACGGCCTTGTGGGTGAGTAAACACAGATTTCCTATTGCTGGTAATGGCTGCCTTTGATCACCATTGATGCCTGATTTAAGTGTGTTCTATAGTTGGTGAGCAAGGAGGATATAGGTCAGGTTCTTAATGTTGTGCGTTGCTTTTGAGGAGCCCTATATGCTACTGTTATGCTACTTGTTCCAGACAAGTCGACCTCTTGAGGGACAACGCCCTTCTCTGGGTTTTTCTCTAGTCTAGATGGCCCTTACAGTAGGTGATTGTTCAGTTATTTTGGAGCCAAAGAAAGGACGACCCAACCCAGCTCTGTTTTGATCTTGTGGACTCAACTCTTGGTGATGAACGAGTTGCTTGTAGAATATATAATCTGCTGTCTGAGAGCTTTAACAGGTCTGATTACATTATTTTCTGAGTTTGTAATTGTTTCACAAGACTGTAATATTTCTGCTATTCAAATCAGTCCATTGTGAGTTTGAAAGTATTCTATTCAAGGCATATCTTCCTTGTATTTTATGTTCTTACATTATGTTTGGATGCTATGTCAAAAAATATGAAAACACACATGAAATCCAATGCATAAACTCTATCAAGTAAACAAATCTGCAAGTCAGAAAACTCAAAGTGCAAACAGGGAAAGAGGGGAAAAACAAAAAAAATATATTTGGGGTTGTTCATTACATTTGTAAATAATGAATATCGAAGGGTTTGTTGCAGAAGGTTTTGTGAAGGTTTTCAAGCAGATTTGAGGATTTCTTTTGCAAGAGATTGCTGATTTTTGAAGTGGTTTTTTGCATTTTTTTCTTGGTTGAGTTCATGATCTGATCTAGGCGATCTTGAACAGTTTTTTGAAGATTTTTTCTTAAAAATTATTGCTTTTTTAGAGTTTTTTGAAGATTTTTTCTGAAAGTTTTTTAGTTTGAAGTTTTTCAACTTTTGAAGGTTTTGAAAATCTTGTGTTTGTGAGTCTCATTTTGACTGATTTTTAAAATAAAATTAGGAGTTATTACCAACTGATTGTCTAGGGTTTAGTGCCAGTTGTTCACAAACTTTACCTCTTTTTTTGTTTTTTTTGGAAAACAGGAGGGATGGCATCTATGCAGTCTGACCAAACATCTACCTCTTATGCATTGATGGGAAAATGTCCAGCAGATCATGTCAAATCATCTGCATGGTACATCGATTTTGGAGCCTCTTGGCATTTTACAAACAGGAGAGATTGGTTCACGGAGTATATGTGTTGCTCCGATTCTGTCATCTTTGGTGGTCGCGAAGAGTATACAGTTGTCGGCAAGGGCAACATCCAAATCACATATGGTGGGAGAAATTTAATATTTCTCAATGTATACTATGTGTTAGCATGGAGCTTAATCTGCTCTCAGTGAGTCAGATTATGCGATAGTTCGAAGTTGGACATCATTTTCAGTTCACACAAGTGCCGAATTGTTGATAACGAGTTCGAAAAACTATTTCAATTAGGCTTGAGGATCATGGTTTGTATCAGTTGCTTGGTACTAGAGATTCTCTGGAGCATGCGCTGGTTGCGAGGAGTTCATCTATCAACATTCTTTGGCATCAACGGTATGGGCATCTCAACATTGCCTACCTCTCTCAATTGGCTCGAGAGAATTTGGTAGAAGGTTTACCTGAGATTTAGCAGCAGACACATGGTGTTTGCGGAGCTTGCCGAGCAGGGAAGCAGCATCGTATTCCATTTTTAGATGGACAGTCTTGAAGAGCATCCAAGGTTCTACAGCTGGTTCATGCAAATGTTTGTGGGCCAATGAATATTGCATCGGTCACTGGTGCCAGGTATTTCCTCTTGTTTGTTGATGATTTTAGTAGAAAAATGTGGGTGTATTTTCTCAAGGCAAAGTCACAAGTGTTTAATGAATTTCAGAAGTTTAAGGCATTAGTTGAAAAAGAGTTTGGATGTCAAGACTCAAATCATACCTCTTAGGTTAGCTAATGGGGGTGAATTCTATTCCAACCAGTTCTCTGACTTTTGTGCTAAACATGGTATTAAGCATCAACTTACCACAACCTATACCCAACAGCAGAATGGTGTTATCAAGCGATGAAATCGTACCATCACATAAATGGACCGTTGTATGTTGGAGAATAAGAATGTTCCCAAGAAGTTTTGGGCTGAGGCAGTGTATACTGCAGTATACCTTCTTAACCGGTCTCCCACACAAGCCATCAAGAAGATGACCCCAGAGAAAGCATGGTCTAGGAGGAAACCAAGAATCACTCATCTTAGAGTGTTTGGTTCGACTGCGTATGTTTGGATTCCAGATGCCAAGAGGACCAAGTTGGAATCCAAGAGCCAGAATTTGATGCTAATAGGATACAGTGACAATCATAAGGCCTATCAATTGATTGATGTGGCCACTGATTGTTTGAAATTCAGTAGGGATGTTGTGTTTGATGAGGAAGGTGGGCCTTTTTTTTGCTTTCTTCTCCCATCAAGAGTCTTGACAATCAACCTCTGAAGACCAAGGATTTGGGAGCTAAGCTTTCAGTAGCTCCACCTGTAGGGAGGGATTCTGATGATTATGACATTGTGGAATCTCCTAGGCAAGATCCTCTACCAGCAGGGAGGGACACTGATGATTCTGACATTGTGGAATCCCCTAGGCAAGATTTTGTACTAGCAGATTTTCCTCAGGATAACCTCGATCAGCATCCAGATGGTATTATTCTAGGCAGCCCAAGTCATGATGATGCTCATCCTGATTTGGAAGAAGATGCATCTCCTCCTCGCCCTAAGTGGTGGGCGAACCTCATTTGTGATGTTCATGATGATGAGCTTGTTGAGAGGAGATCATTTAGAGGCAAGAGCAAAAAGAACACAAAAAACTTTGCTCTTATGGCCAACATTCAGAGTGTTTATGAGCCCCAACAGTATTAAGAGGCCAAGGGTAAACCTGAATGGGAAAAGGCTATGGATTTTGAGCATCATAGTCTTTTGAAGAACAACATGTGGGTTTTATCAGATCTTCCACCAAGGAAGAAACCCATTGGTTGCAAATGGGTATAGAAGGTAAAATCTAGGATTTGCGAATGCGGAGATGCGAGGTGCGGTGGTCACGAATAATTTTTGGGGGTTGGAGTGCAGACAAGTGCGATCTGATGGCGTGTTTTTCATGACCGCTGTAGCGAGAATAAAGTTGCCAATGCTTCCTATTACCTCTTGATTGAAATGCCGCGCTAAGATTGCAAGAAAGTTGATGCGTTCAACTCCAAGGTTCTTTCAGTGCGAATAGGCTCAGTTTGGCTCGATGTGATTTGCTGGTATTTCAAGGGGACTTACGGAATTGTTCAGCAGCGGAAAAAGGAATTCAAATACTCGAAAGATTTGTCTATGAAGCGTGGGTTTCCTATTCTAATCAGAAAGTACTGAATGAAATGGGGTAAGGTTAAGAGAGTCTAAATCTATTCTAAGGTGTGGGATATGGAGCTCAACTTCAGAAAACTTCAACCGAACTTCACTTTGCCTCGCATCGGACAGCCTCCACGGAGTCGGTGCAATCTTCAAGGGAGATGACTAAAAGATGTTCAAACCACCACTTGACACGAAGATACCATCACAACGACGCATACCATCATTCAAATAGTGATTGAAGTTAGGCACATGATATTCCAGTTGACCACACAAGGCGCATTCACCATCAGCAAATACACTAGTGGTATGGATAGATGAAGTTGCTTAGATCAAACACCACATTCCACAATTACTATCTTCTACTTGCATGAAATGAAACTTATTCTACTTTAAGTCACTACTTGAATCAAAAGGACGAAGAAACCTTGCTAGCTACTCACAACAAAGACGAAATTCACCATCAATGAAAAACTCTTTTATTGAAAGAGTGTTCACAACAATTTCTTACAAAGTTTTCAAAGGGAAAACTTTCCCTCTTCTTCAAACTATACTATCAATCTATACTAAGTTAGCATACAACTTGTCCTCCTTCCTGAAATTTTCTACTCACGATCTTCTCTCTACTTTCACAATGAATGTACAAATGAAGGGACTCCACCTTTTATATTGACAAGTCCAATAGGACGACTCGGATGTCGAATTTTGGATGGCCCGGTCGTTATACCAAACTAACAAGGTTCACCTAAAAACGCCCGAAGAGGTGGGGTAATAAATGAGCCATAATGTCCACTAGCACTTCTAGAAGATTCAAATCATGACAGCGTTTCCGCGCTATTCAAATTCCTCTCCCTTGACGTTGTTCATGGAAAAGCTGCTTAGCGGGGTCTTTCATCTTTGTCAACTTAAGTTATGCCAAGTCTCAACCTTAGCCATTTTCTTTTGCAACTTTCTTCCTTCAAGTGAAACTCATAACTTTATCTTCCTCCGAAGGTTGTAATATCATCGTGCTTCACCACTTCAAGTCATTGTGCTCTGGCCTCAACATTTCTCCTGCAAAACAAGCACGAAGAAGAAAATTAGAACATTTCATAATATAAACTTAACTCACTTACCAGGATTTTCATGCTCTAATTTTCAAGCATTCATCGCCTTCCTTAGTCAACTTCATCCTTCTGCATGATTCCTTAGCCAAATTTTCAACTCATCTTGCATTCTGCTCGGCGCATTTCATTTTTGATATTTCATCTAACTCAAGCTCGAGGAAAATCCCCTCATCAGGAATTTGATCAAAAATCATCTAGGCGATCACCTTCAAATTCATCTGCGAAGGCGTTTTATCTTCAACGACATCATTTATTTCTTGCCTTAGAAAATTTTTCAAATTTCCCTTAGGAAATTCATCAACCCGCTGCCCATCAAAAAATCTCCATCCTAAAGGCCTCGACGAAGCATGGAAGACTTTAAAACCCTCTCCTCGTCGAAGATCTTAAATACCCAGAAGAAAATTTTCTTCAGAACGTGTAGAATTCATGGGTGTACAACGAACGGGTTTAATTTTTTTGAATTTTGAACCTTAGAAAAATATTCTCCCATCAAATTTATTTCCATTTTTCATTTCTGGGCATATTTTCTTGCTCAACTTTGAAAAGTTTCTTCAATCTCACGAAGCTGGTACATCCTGACATATCCACAGCCAATTTTACTCATTCCTAAGAGAATTTCATTACACCTTCAAGTTAGGCGTAATTTTCCTCTAGAGAGGTGGAATTTGTTAACACTTAGAAAAATATTTAAATTCCATCAATATTAGGCATCAGGGGAGAATTTGCCTTAGAAAATTTTCGTTCCTCCATCTTTAGTCACTTTGCCTGTGAAATTTTTTTTTTTTATCAACACTTAGCACTACTCCTTTTAACACCTTGGGCGCATTTCAATGGGTGGGCTTTGAGTTTTCCATACTTAGATATTTTAAACTTACTCCTCCAGCCTAGGGCGCAAATAACCATGTGAGCTTTCAATTTTGTCAATACTTAGAAAAAAAACTTACCCTCTCTTCTTCAAGGCGCTTTGGGAGGGGTCAACTTCAAATTTTTCATACTTGGGAGATTTCTCATGCTTTCTTCCCTCAAGGGCGCATTTGGAGGCATGAGCTTCCAATTTGTTACACTTAGAAAAATTTTATGCCTCTTTGATGCCTGGGGCGCACTTCAGGTGTCCAACTTCAAGTTTGTGATACTTAGAAAATTTCCAAGTCTCCCCATCCCTTTTGGGCGCATTTGCATGTGTGAACATCAACTTTAAGTGCTTTAGAGAACTTTCATCTTAACTCCATTGGGTGGGCGCATATGAGAGGTCAATCTTTCATTTTGCAACACTTAGAGAAACTTTGCTGGAGTCACCTCAGAGCCAAGGCGCATTTGACCCTCTCTACTTCAAATTTTATATACTTAGAAAATTTTCCAAGCTTCTCATCTTCCATTCTCCTTCAAGGGCGCATTTTGAAGTGTGAGCCTCCAATTTTGGATACTTAGAAGATTTTTGGAACCTCTTCAAGCTTGGGCGCATTTTAGATGGCTTACTTCAAATTTTATGCCTTAGAACATTTCTAGGCCCTCTCCTCCAGCCTGGGCTCAAATGGAGGGGTCTCCTTCAAATTTCACAGAGTTAGAAAATTTTCCAACCTCCTCTCACTTCAAGGGCGCATCTAGAGGTAGCTACTTCCATTTTGTGAAACTTAGAAAATTTTCAAGTTCCTCTTCTCTTTCCAGGCGCATATGGAGGGTCCTTCTTCAAATTTTCTTGCCTTAGAAATTTTTTTGGAGTCCTCTTCAAAGTTAGGCGCATCTAGCACTTTGAGGTTTCACTTTATCAACACTTAGAAGATTTTACCTCCTCCACTCCAGCTTGAGGCGCATTTCCCAAGGTGAGCATCAAGTTTTAATGCCTGAGTAAAATTTCACCTCCACTTCCAAGTGAAGGCGCATTTACCTAGTCAAGCTTCTAGTTTTCAAACACTTAGCATTTTACAATCACCTCCTTCTTGTCTTGGGCGCAATTCCACCCCTAAGCTTTCATTTTTCATGACTTAGAATTTTTTTTCTTGCACCTCCTTTCATGAGGGGCGCATTTTAGACCCTGTGCTTTGAGTTCAAAAGCCTTAGAATATTTTATACTCTTCCCATGACCTTGGGCGCAAACAGGAGGGTGGTCTTCAAATTTGAATGCCTTAGACAATTTCTAAGCCATCCTTTTGATCATGGGCGCATTTAAGATGTTCAACTTCAAATTGTGTATACTTAGAAAAAATTTACTCTCCCTTCAACTCCTAGGTGCATATGAGGGTGTCTCCTTCTAATTTGCAGCACTTTAGAAATCTTCATGATCTTCTCCAAGTCTAGGGGCGCATTTAGGAGGGTGAGCACTTAATTTTCAAGTACTAGAAAATTTCCACTTTCATCTTCCAAGGCTGGGCGCATTTTGAGGGGTCTTCTTCAAATTTCGAAAACTTAGAATATTTCTCTATCAATTTTCAACCTCCAGGGCGCATTTCTCCATGCCTACTTCAAATTTCCCAGACTTAGAAGAATTTCGAGCCAGTCTTTGACCACAGAGGCATATGATCCTATTGAAAGCAGCTTCAAATTTCAAGTGCTTAGAGAATTTCCACCAACCTTCAGCTTTTAAAGGCATTTTTCACTGGTTGGACTTGAAAATTTATCAATTTTAGTGAATTTTATGCCATTTGTCAAATTTGGAGTGACTCGTTCATGCTAACCCTAATTTGCCCTGACTTTCTATTTTTAGAAAGTTCTTCAAATTTCGTGCTTTGAATTGACTTATGACCCTTGAAAGGCCTGATTTCGCCATGTTCCAGCTTCGGGGTGTGATCGTGCTGTCGGGGCCTGATGCCTGCCTGCACCTGCTATTTTTAGCAACTTACTAAAAATAGCAATTGCTCAGAAAGTCTTCAAATTTT
>VDFB02137390.1:0-38433 GCA_007258455.2 Sequoia sempervirens
TCTTGATGAATAGCTCTAAAAAGAAGATTGAATCCCCCATCCTCGGGCACCTCGGAGAGGTTTACACTATTGGATGCATCCTTTCATTTTACTTTTTTTTTGGTCAAAGAGTGCCACAATGTGGACTTTCCTTAAGGACTTAAGATAATATTCTTAATTTGCCAGCGCCTTTTCCGACGGGATTCAATGCGTTTTACCTGTAATATAGGCTTACATGCCTTCATTACTGGATTTTACCTTTGTGATCCCCATGGAATGGCTATCTCATCCTAAGTAGTCCGCGCCAGATTAAGGAGTGCCTCATCATTTCGAATGTATCGGGGTGGGTGCCTTGTTGGTATTGATGAGTTAGGGATATACTGGGTAAGATTTTATGATTTGGTGGTGATTAAAGATAGGGTGTTAATCAATGCAAGAGTAGGTATCCTCAAATGCTAGGTAAAGTTGGCGTCATGGGATCCTTATCCATCACTACTACCTGATCGCCGGTTATATCCGTTATGGAAGCTATCTATGGCGTGACACAGCAGATCGCCCGGTAAACCACCGATTCAGGCGTAGTTTTAACGAGGAGGAGGATTTTGAATTTTCTAACTGGAGGACCTCAGCCACGTATGGTTATACTCAGAGGGGTACATCCAAAACTAGTATTTATTATCGTTCATGTCTCTAGAATGATAGGTATTATAAGCGCATTGTCAATTTTCCCAAGTCTTTGGTTTCTATCGTAGCCCATTGTGAACATCATTTGTAGACCCTTACTTCTATCATCCATTGGTAAATCAGCTACTCATCTTTCATCTTGATATAGCATATGAGATGGTTTTTCCTCAATAACTTCTTAGACAAGATCTCCCCAACTTGTAAATTTGGGATAGTCTTCAGGAGATGTTTGGGATGTGGAGGCTTCATTTATTTGCAGATGTCCCCGTGATCTAGGAGATTCTGGTAACTCTCCTACCACAAAATAATTTTTAGAGATCATGTAATTCCCACAACCATTATCTTGGATGATGATCTTAATTTCAGAAATGGTGGGAATGGCGAGAGTGACGGGTGTCTCTATCGCAAAAGTGGATGCGAGAGTGGCGAGATCAATGTATGGTGCAGATGGACCCTCATCATTTTTTGGTACTTGGGGGATTTTATATTACTTTGCTTCAAGGCTTTTGCAATAGGAGAAGGGTTCAGGATCTCAATGGATGGTGACTTCTTGTCCCTCATGTGTGAATTTCACACATTGATGGAAAGTTGATGCTACTGCATTCATTGCATGAATCCATGGATGTCCTAGAAGGATGTTATACGGTAAGTCGAGGTCTAGGACCTGACAAGTGGTTTCCATGATAGCAAGACCTACTTGAATAGGGATTTTGATCGTGCCTTGGGATACTCTTTCTTGATCATCATATGCTCTTATTGTGATACCATTTCCTTTGTCGATAGAATCCTCTAAGATTTTTAATTGTTTGATGAGCTTAAGAGAACATATATTCAAGCCCGCCCCTCCATCCACCAAGACCCTTTTGACTTTTCTTTTCTATACTATGACTTCTAAGTGGAGCGCACGGTTGTGAGATGGTTGAGAGAGGAAATCCTGGTTAGAGAATATGAGGAGATTTGGTGTAACAATATTTCCAACCATAGCTTGGAATTGTTCGGCATCAAGATCTGCAGGGATAGTGGATTAAGCCAGTGCTTTCTCAAGGATTTTCCTATGGGCAGATGAGATTTTTAGCAACTCCATGATGGAGATTTGTGCTGGCATTCTTTTTAGCTGATCTAGGACATTATAGCCATTGGGGATAGATCTAGGTGCATGGACTCTATTTGGCTGGTATGATCCTATGATGGTAACTTTATCACCTCTTGTGGTGACTCCACAATCGGCATGGGCGCCCTTCATGGTGATGACTGTGCAGTATTCATTTAGAGAGGTGACGACAATTTCATACACATGATTCATGTTTGTGTGGGTGCCTTTCCCCTTATCAGTCTTATTATTCCCTTTATTGCCATGGTTAGGCATCAGATTCATGTATATCTTAAGGTCTTGTTTTCTTGTTGGCTATTCCACGTTTATAATTATTTGATCGATGAGATCTTGAATTATGTTTCTTAGCCTCATACAACTATTTTTGGTATGCCCTTTAATTTTATGGAAGTCACAAAGTTGATTCTCATTATCCCAAGGTGGTTTCACATCCGGTTCTTGATAATTCTCATAGGTGGGTGCTTTGATGATTTTTTCATTTATCAGCTTCTTCATGATGACTTCAAGTGGTTCCCCCAGAGTGGTGTACTTTCTCTTGGGGTAATTCTTGTTCTGTTGGGGTGGTCCCCTTTGATAATTGAGATTATTGATTGCTTGATTGTTGTTTGGTTGTTGTGTTGCTTGATGATTGTTTTGGTGTTGGATTTCGATTTGTGGTGTGGGTGTTTTTTGGCGAGGGGCATTGATAACTACTTTGGCATCATAAACACCATCATTAGTAACATTTTTGTTCCTTTCCCATGTGCGAGGTTTATCATTGTAATTGGTGGGTGGGTGGTTGTTTTGTTGTTCGAGGTATGAATTTGATCCCGTGGGTTGAGTCATAAGGGCTCGTTCGATGTTGAGATCCTTGGAAATCAATTGGTCATATGTGGTGATCCCTTGTACCTTGAGATGGAATGCCAAGAGGCTGTCAAGGTTGGATATGATGGTGTAGACTTGTTGTTCCTCAGGCATGGTCCATTTGCTCTAATTGGCCTTGGATCGCCATCGTTGTAGGAATGAAGCGAATGATTCATTCTTACCTTGTTTCACAGTTGAGAGTTCTTCTAGACTAACATCCATTACAATATTGCATGCATAGTTTTTAATGAATGCATCTATAACTTCTTGGAATGTTTTAATGCTTGTAGTAGGTGAGAGAACCATTCCATGGTGTGGCAAGCCAAACTCTTGGGAAATAACTGCATCAGATAGGTATCATCATATCTGACTTCCATGCAATGAACCTGGAATTCATTGATGTGATCTTCGGGGTTTCCCGTCCCATGATATTTTTCAAACTTGGGGATCTCAAATCCCTTCGGGAATGGTTTCATCACAAGGCTCATGTCAAATGGATAGGGACAAAAGTTCCTTGGTGTTTTTGTGGTTTGCCCTGATCGAAGATTGAGCACTTGTTGTGAGAGCAACCTTATTTGTGTTATGTGATTTTGTGGATCAAGAGGTGGGATGAAGGCGTTCTGGGGTGTTTCGATTGTGGGTTGGATGGGTGGGTTGGTTGGTGTGTTATTTGATGGTATTTGCATATTTTGTCGAGCTAGGTATGCTTGCACTTGTTGTTGTATAAACAACGCTTGTTGTTGTTGCGCTAAGATTTCCTGTTGTTGAGCTTGTTGTTGTGCTTGTTGTTGTTCCAACAACGCTTGTTGTTGGGTTGCCAATTGGGCTGCTTCTTGTTACTCTTGATATTGTTTTATTGGTTGCTGATATGCTTGTAGTTGTGCTACTTGTTTTTGTGCAAGAAGTTGTGCTTGTTCTTGTGCTTGATGTGCTTGATATTGGGCATGCACCTAATCTTGAGCTTGTGCTTGGGCTTGTACTTTTGTCACTTGTTGTTGCAATAGAATTTGGGCTTCAGCAACCTTTTGTTCTTGTAATGCGACTTGGGCTGCTTGAGCGGCTTGTTGAGCAATTATTTGTGCGGATTTTTTCTTTTGCATTTGTAGGAATTCCTTTTGATAATCAGCTTGGTGAGCACCTTGCAATGCCATGATGTATTGGTTTGATAAATTGGAGTTTGGTGGTTGTGGATTTGGAATGGTGTTTGTGGTGGTGGTGAGCATTGATGTCATTTTGGTGGTTTGAGTGGTGAATGATTCTATTGATGTGATTGGCCCTTGAGAGACCATGCTTTGAGATGTTAGGGGGTGGTTGGTGATGTCATGATTTCTTGTGTAGTTGTCATTTGTTGTTGCAATATTGATGACAAGTTTTGAGAGTTTGGCATGATGCTTTGATTGGTGTTTAGAATGTAGGTTTGATTGATATTTGGTAAAGGTGGAAGCCCCAAGCCAAGTAGAGGTGTGGATAATGGTGGTAATGTTGGAAGAGGTGAAAATGTGAGGAGTGTGAGTTCTTGAGAAAATGATGTGGTGTCAAAAATGCCCCTAGGTTTGAACATGTCACCTTCTTTCAAATTTGTGAGAATAGAAGTTTGGGGTGTTGTGTGGAAGGATGATGATGGTGGATCATTAGGATTATGAAAAGTGAGAGGGACATACTTATGTAATGAATTTTGGGGTATGTTTTGTTCCAAAATGGTGTTTGCATCCAAGCCTTGATTATTAACAAGGGGGTGTGTTTGAATTGCATTAAGAAATGCATTTCTCTTATGGACATTAGGTTGAGTTGGAGCAAAAGATGTTGTGATTTTCATAATGTTTTGGGTGATGTTTTGGGATGGGGGTGTAGATGAGATGGGGAGTGTGGATGAAATCAGAGGCATAACCTCCAAATATGGTTCTACTATAGAGCTCACGTTGAAATTAGAAGGTAATTTGGCCCCTTGTTTTGCTAGTTCAAGCATGTATAGTGAAGGGTTAGGCCTCATCATGATGTTGATGATCTTATGGTTTTCCAAATTTTGGAGCATTTTGGTTATTTCTTCATGTGACATCCCAAAGGTAAGATCTTCTCCTTGGATTTCCTCTTGTGGATTTTGTGATGATGAGATAATCAAAGGATTGCTTGATTTGACTAGATTCATTTCGGCATTTTTTTGGCTTAGGTCACTTGAAGCGAGTGTTTCTTTGTCAACTTCCATGTTCTTCTTGTATTGAGATCTAGTTTGACCCATAAAACAAGGATTAATTTTCAAGAATATGGAAGATGAATCTCTTAATTCTTTTGGATTGATCTTTATTCTATACACAAAAGAGAAAATTTTAGGATATCTTGAGGATCAAAAGGTGATATGATGATGATGCAAGAGATGGATGATGTGGATGTTTTGATCTTTTGATAAATCTTGAGGGGGATGCTAGACTTTCGGGACTTTCAGATATGTGTTGGATTTTGACTTTGATTGATTTTGGTTTGCTTTGATTTGAACAAATAGACCCTAAGATGGTGGATGATTATCTAAGGGGTAGATTGGCTCAAAGGATGATATTTTGAATATGTGTAGGGTGAAGGATGCATATACCCACACCTATTCAATACAGATGATAATTTAAGCAAGCATATGAAGAAGGATGCATCTACATATACCTAGCTAAATAAGATGGTTTGATAACTTTGACTAAGTATATGCAAAAGGATGCATCTATAAATACATAGCCAAAGATGATTTGATAAATATTTCAATGATTTTGTCTCAAGGATTTGATGATTTTGATTTTTGCCAAAAGGCATAACATAAAGGATAGTTTCAAGATTTCTCAAAAGATGATGGTGAGATGATTTTTTGGTTTGATGTTTGAAGGATGGATGAAAAAAGATTTGATTTCTTTTGATCCTAGGATGAACCTAAAAAAGACACTTTGTTTACCTAAACCTCGATATTGAAGAACATGCAATGCTTCTATAGACCTTTATAACCAAGAAGTGGTTCAATTTGAGCATACATTTCTAGATTTTGAACCAAGGACTTTTGTTTTTGGGGATTTGAATTTCTTGGAAATCATGAGGTTTCAACACGTGTGAGAGTCAATTTTGATTATCTTTGATTAGTGACTTTATTTTACCACAAACTCTTCTTTTAATTAGTTTTTTCAAGCTAGATGTTCAATGTCTTAATTTCTTTGAATCCCACAAAGTATGTTACATGGAAATTTGATGAATTCAAGGCAAGGGTTACCTATTGTTTATCTTTAGTAGAAAAATTGAGAGGTAATCCAAGTGTTTAGAAGCCTCTAAGGATGGAATCCAAAGGGCAAGAAATAACACCTAAATTGGGTCAATTGTATTTGTCTCCTAAAGGTTTTGAAATTTTGATGATGTTTAAGTGTTTGTTTCCAAGATGTTTTTGAACAAGCAAAGCATTTTGTAACCAAGAGTAAGTACAACCCTATGGATATGGAAGACAATATTTGTTGAGTCCCCACTTGGACAAGTCCAACTATGCTTATCTTTAGCGAATGGTTAGATGCTTGACCCCACTGGCTCCCCTCCACGAAACTCACTTATATGGGGCAGCCAAGCATCAACACCTATGAAAATCCCATGGCATGCTTTCCATTTCTACTGAAATACCATAAAAGTGTTGGGCGGCTTTAGAATGACTGTTCTTGCACCAACAACTAGATCAAGGATTTTGGAAATTCTAAAACATGGGTTTTAATTAGGACTTTCCTTTTGTGGAGATTAACCCGTATGGCGAGAGTCCCTTTTCAGATCCATCTCATCAAAGCCAACTGTGTGATATTGGCATTTATTCCAATACCCACATCTATATCCCAGTTGGAAATACTCTTGGCTTTAGAGTGTTACCGGTTGAGTCATTCCCTTGGGTGAGTACTTCTTCCCCAAGGCAGGCCCTCTAAGATAAACAAAAGCAATTAAAGATAATATTTGTAACTCGATCAATCTTTGTTTGCAACACAAAGAGAGAATGTACACAATAATTCTCTACTCACACCCGCACAATGTTTTGTTCAATTTTAAACCGAAATTGAAGTGTGAAGGTGATTGCTTTATCTCAACCTAAAATCACAAAAAAAGGCCTTTTGATTCTCAAGATCGCTATAAAGTGCGAGAGAAGCACATACGTCCTTTTTCAATGGAGTTAGTTTAAGTAAGCAATCACAAAGACAAAGTTGCACTTGTTCATTTTAGAGCCACAAAGAAATTGTGAGCTCTTTTTAAAGTACCAAAGGACAAATGAGAGTTGTTTTGTTCAATTATTAACCAAAAAAACAAACTCTAGTAAGTTGTATTCCTAATGTTCATTTTAAACCTTTGCAAAAATTGAAAAGGTTCTTTTCAAAAGCCCAAAAAAAATAAGTATACTAAGCAAGAAGAGATAGCAGTTTCCTAAGAGTGTTAAACAAACACTAAAGTGTTTAAAAACACTTTGATTTTGTGAAATACCAACATTGTGCTTCTCTTTTTTTTTTTTTTTAATTGATCCAACCTACAAGAAAGAAAATCAGTCAGATTATGTAAAACATAGAGGTTGAAAAGCATAAAATAGAAGATAAACTTATCATTTGACAAAAGGCAAGTGCTAAAATGAAATTCCAATTTTTTACTCCCTCTCAGTGGCACAACCCATGACTACGTCGCAGTTTGATTTCTCCAGCAGTGTTGTATAGCACTACTTACCAGTCATTAGTGCTCTATACCCGAACCAGTGAGCTCAAATGTGTCGTCTTTTTGCTCAGCGGTGCAGTTTGATTCTTTTGAAAATTCCTGCGGGTCTGATTGGTCAAGCGGTGTGGTTTGAAATTTAAAATCTTGGGCGGGAAGGATATAACATCGTGGTTTGATTTTTTAGTGGTGCTATATAGCGACGTTGGAGAACCAGCAGTGCTGAACAATGATGCTGAACTTGTAAACAAAGAAAAACGTGTGAATTGGATTAAAAAAGGTGATTGAAAGGTGAGATTTCCCTCCTAGCACCAAATGTGATGAACCCCAATCCTAGTACCTGCAAAACAACATGAACAAACACATTAGAATATCAAATGCAATCAAGAACAAGGATTCCCCATGAAATCCATTAGCATAGTTTAAAATAGGAAATGAAACAAGAATGAAATGAAAGAGCAAGAAAGCAAGCTAAATCCTATTGAAGACAATGCAAACTCTTGATCCCATGGGGGAATTGGTGCCAATTTGATGTGAAAATTGGCCCTTTCCCAATTCCTTATGATGCAATGTTGATGAATGATCCACTTTGATGAAGGATGGTGAGTGCTTCAAGACCAAAATCTACATAACCTAGCTATAAATTAAAAAATGTGGATGGATATTGCTAAATATTTGAGCATAGTAAGTTTACTCAAATTGTGGATGATGAAATGAGGAGATTAGCCTCTTATTTATAGAATGCTAAAATGGATGAATGTCCAAAATAGAGCAATGTGGGACTAACATTCAACCAATGGAAAGATGCCACTTGTCAACCTATGAGTGGATGGAGGATGTGCAAGTTTTGAGGATTGTGCCAATAAATGCAAATATTTGAATTTTGAATTTGTTGAAATGACATGCAAGAGGGAAGGAAGAATGCATTGAATGCCACTTGTCACTAGGCAAAGGACATGTAAGAGAGTAAATGCCTTGTTGGATGCACATGTCAACTTGGATTTTGAATTCAAACTTGGAGAATATTCCCAAAAGATGCCTTGTTGAGGAAAATAGAGATTTAATAAATCAATTAAATCTTTTTTCATGTGCAAGTGGTAAAACCTAGAGGATGTGACATGAGAGGAGGTTAAATTAATCAAAGTTAATTAATTTAATGAAGGGGGTTAAATGATGTGACCTATTTGACTTAAATTTGTGGATTTATTTAAATCAAGTATGAGAAGAATGTGATAAGAGATTAATTAAATAAAGATTTTGATTTATTTAATTAAAAGAGATGACTGTTAGATTAAACTAAATAAGGTTTTAATTTATTTAATTTAAAAGATAGACTTTAGAGATTTAATCAAATAAAGTTAATTATTTAATTAAATACGATAATTAGATCAAGATGATTAATTTAATTATCGAGAAGAGGTGACTTAATTAGATAACTTATTTATTCAATTAAGAAATGAATATTGATGAATTTAATTAGATAGGGGTATTTGATTAAATGGTTAGACCGAAGGATGATTGAAGATGAAACGATGTTAGTGGCCAGGATCAGATGCACAATGTCAATTGATACATTTTACGTGTCCACACTAACCAAATCCCTATATCATTTATTATTTTATGGACATCCACACCATGTACCTTGTCCTTCTAGTGGAGTTGGAGTAGTTAGAATCCATTATTTTTTCCATGGTTCCCATACCTATGTGATTAATTTGTTGTCTCCTTAACTTTACACCCCTTGAAAATCTCTCTTCATTATTTCTTCTTCTTAAATTTTATTTTATTTATTTTTGTTTCTATTTTACAAATCTAATTTATTAAAATATCACCATCATAGGGATGTGATTGAATATTTTATGGATAAAGTTTATTAAAATTGTTTAGGACCTTGCTATGATAGGATTTCTCTAATACGAACAAAATATGATGAGTAATGAGTATGTATACATCTTAAATATCAAATATTGAAACATACCATTTAGTACCAATATGTCAAGTTTGCAATATCTAGTGATTATGACATGTAGTGTATGATGTAGTATGCTACTATTAACATGCTATTTTTTTCTGTTGATTGTGAAAATGTTTCTATTACCTACTAGGCACAACTAGTTTCTTTAAATCATGTTGCTTCATTTATTTATTATTTTTCTATTTAGCTTCATAACAATGCATTAATGTGAGAAATTAATTTCAACTAATATTTTTTATTCACAGTTATAGTTTTGAGATAATTATTGTAGACTTTTAATATAATTTGTTTTAAATTATGCAATATATTTTCCCTTAACCATAACCTAAGAGGCTAAAATGATGAGATTTGGACTTTATTATTATATTAACATTCATTGTTGGATTAAATTTGAGGACTAGATTCTGATGAATTATCTACCCTCTACATAATCAGGTTTATGTTGCTTCTCTTTTTTTTTTCATAACCCAATAAATCTTGTTAATATAATTCTCTGTGTTTATGAAAAGTTGGAGTTGATGCTTTTATTAATTCATTTCATATGTGGGTGTTACAAATAAACCTTAATAGCTCATATAGTGTTTCACTTTATGTTGTCTAGATGAGTTTAATTTGATTGTAAAATGGGGTAGTTCACACAAGTTGTTACAAACTATATTGGAGATTTGATTTGATAGAATTTTAATGTCTTTCACACTTCTTATGTTTTCTAGATTTAAATATGTATTAATCCCAACAAACATGGACTGGTCATGAATCGTGGAAATTGTGGCATTCAAAATTAACAAGACTCTAATTGACTAAGATTTGAACATACACACTTTTTAGCAATCACAAAGCCATTCAAATATATAATATATTCATAATATTTTTTTTCCATCATCTCTTGCCACTACGTATGAATAACATGGAAATGACTTCCCAAATATATCTCTTGTGTAAATTATCTCTATAATGGGTCAGTACAGGATCATGGGGGTCCAAACTAGGCCTCTAAGTGGCAATGAAAATTTAGAAAAATAGAGTTAGGAAACTTGACATAAAAAAATGAATAGGTTATTAACATAATTTTGAATAATATGTAAGAACAAAATTTGTAGCAAATTGAATGTAGTTTCTAGGCTACTAGTCCCTTTTTGGAAAAAAGTAAATCTATTTTGCAAAAAATTGAAATTTCAATGCAATGTTATTAATTTTTTAGGAAAAAGATAAGAAGTAGGTGTATGTCTAACCACCCTAAGTACAAGAAAAAATAATATTCTTTTCTGAATCTTTCAATATATGTAGAGGACACATGCCCGACTGGATATTTTTTTATAATTTTTTTCCATGTAAATAATTTGTTATGAATTTTTTTTATTAGAAAATTTTAGAATTATTAAAACGTGTGTCTGACCACCATAACTTGATCAAAAATTTATGAAATTCATTTTTTTTTTTATCGTATAATATGCGAATCATAGAATGTGACACATCTTGTAGGTTAAAAAAATGTTTAGTTTGAAAGTCATAGGATTTTTTCTTTTCATGAAATTTGGATTAAAAAAAGTCGTCAACCACAAGCGCAAACTTCAGAAAACTAAGGAAATTTTGTAAACACATTTTTTTAGTTGACTTTCCAGGTTTGGAAATCCCAAGACAAAAAACAAGGAAAACCCGAGGGAAATCCCAAGGCTGCAAATTTTGTTAGACAAAATGGATATCCGTTTCAAAACAAATATCCATTTCAAAATAGATATCCGTTTGAAATGGATATCCATTTCAAAATAGATATCCATTTCAAACGAATATCTGTTTTGGAAAGAGGGTATATGTTTTTTGAAAAAAAAATGGATATCTATTTTGAAAAAAAAAAAAATGGATATCTGTTTTGAAGACCTAAAAAACCCTCTTTAGTAAAATGGGCATAACTTTTGTGTTTCTTATCGAATTTTTTATTTTTTATAGGAATTGGAAAGATGATTGAGAGATCTATGCAATGGACTAGACACTATTTCTATATTGTACACAAAAAAAATAATTATTATCATTTGAACTTCATATTTCATTTTTTAAACATCAATGTTCACTACTTTCGCATGCAAAGTCTCTTTTTCATGAATTTTTTGTAACAATCATCTCAAAATACTTGAAACATTAGAAAAAGTAATCAATAATGAAATATTTATATTTTTTGTAGTAAGGAGATGAAAATATCTTCATAAATCATCATGTCTTTGTCCCTTTCTCAACCTCCATATATTTCACTATGTTGCCCCTTAAGCTTTGGACCTATCCCTCCACTTGTTTCTCCCTCCATCCCTCACTCTCTTTTTACCTCTTTAGACCTCTCCCTATCAATCTATTGAACTCTATACTTAACTATCTACTTCTCCATCCCTTCACCTTTCCTTCTCTATTTGTCCCTCCTTAGACCTATCTTTCTCACTCTCTCTCTTCTTGAGCTCTAGACCTATCTCTCTACCTCTATCTCCATCCTTCCTTCCCTCTCTCTTTGTGCCTCTTTATATATCTCTTTATCTCTCTCTCAAGTCTCTCCCACTCCATCTCCCTCTCTCCCTCTCTCTCTCAATCTCCCTCCCTCCCTTTGAAGTCTCCCTCACTCTTAAGTCTCTCCCCCTCTTAGGTCTCTCTATATCTCAGGTCTCTCCCACTCCCTCTCTCCCTCTTAAGTATCTCTCTCTCAAGTCTCTCCCACCCCCTCTCTCTCAGGTCTCTCCCACTCCCTCTCTCCCACTCCCTCACTCTCTCTCACACACACACACACAATCACACTCTCCATCTCCCTCTCAAGTATATTTGTCCCTTTCTCTACCTCTCTATTTTTCACTATGTCTCCCCTTCAGCTTTGGACCTATACCTCCACTTTTTTTCCCTCCATCTTTTTTTACCTCTTTAGACCTCTCTCTATCAATCTATTGAACTCTAGACTTAACTATCTATTTCTCCATCCCTCCCTCCTTCCTTATCTCTTTGTCCCTCTTTAAACCTATCTTTCTCACTCCCACTCTCCTCGAGCTCTATACATATCTCTCTCCCTCTCTCTCCATATTTCCTTCCCTCTCTCTTTGTCCCTCTTTATATATCTCTCTTAACTCTCTCTCAGGTCCCTCACACTCCATATCCCTCTCCCTCTCTCCATCTCCATCTCCCTCTCTCTCCATCTCCCCCCCTCTCTCTCTATCCCTCCCTTTGAAGTCTCCCTCCCTCTTAAGTCTCTCTCCCTCTTAGGTCTCTCTCTCAAGTCTCTCTCACTTCCTCTCTCTCCCTAGTCTCTACCACTCCCTCTCTCTCTCACACACACACACTAACACTCTCCATCTCCCTCCTTGGTCTCTCTCTCTCTCTCTCTCTCCATCCCAAGTGTCTCTCCCTCTCCCCCCTCTATCTCCCTCTCTCCCTACCAAGATCTCTCCCTCTCACTCACTCACTCACTCTCTCTCTCTCTCTCTCTCTCTCTCTCTCTCTCTCTCTCTCTCTCTCTCTCTCTCCCACTTCCTCTCACTCTCTTAGGTTCATTTCCACTCCTCCCTCCCTCTCTCCCTTGTAAGTCTCTCTCTCTCTCTCTCTCTCTCTCTCTCTCTCTCTCTCTCTCTCTCTCTCTCTCTGTGGTTAAAGCACAAAGCTATGTCACACTTTTAGCCAACTTATCAACACAACTGGATTTTAAGCATTTCTTACTAAAAAGTAATATTTGTCAAATATTTGATCTAGTAAGATTCATTGTAGCTAAGTTAGATACTTCCACAACTTTTTCAACTAAAATTGTTGGCTAAAAATATATGGAGCACCACTTTCAGTCTAATTTACCAAAAAACTAAATTTATTTGAGAAACTTGAAGTTTCAATAACTCCTACTAATGTAAACAACACTTTTTAAAAATTATAAAAATACCCTTTTGTAGATCCATAAGTGTAGTTTTCAAAAATATATTTATTTTAATAATTTAATTATTATTTACATTTTATATTTTTATTTGATTCTAAAAGTAGGTTATCAACACAAAATATTAGGTTCATTACCATGCCATGGAAAAATACTAAAAAATATTTTTAAAAAATGAAAAAAAATATGTTTCATTAGATAAAAGAATCTATTTCAAGATGGTATAATTTTTTTCGGGTGATCCCACAATATTGGTTTACAATTTTCGGAAGATCCTGATTTTTGCTAAAATCACATAGTTTTAGAAAATATAATGATTTGAGACTTGAAAAGTTCCATTTAAAGGATTCCAATTGAAGAGGATTTGATCAAACCACCTTAGATAAAACCCCCTTGGATAGAACCTTGCTAGTTTTAAACCATACCTATAACGAAGTCTCCTTTACACCTATCAAAATGCTGATAAAAATCACTTTTGATTTAAATTTTGGAGGATCAAATGAATTCATTTAAAATTTATTTTTTGTAAGTATGTACTCCTTATTATAAGTTTCCCAAAAAGTATAATTTTAAATAAATTTATTTTATTATTATATTTATTTTTTATTTCTTGTGAATGTAGGTTTTTCATTGAAAATCAGGCTCTTTGTTTTGCACATGTGGAAAAAGAGCAGATTATCAATTCTTTTTTGAAAAATATCAGTGCATTAGATATTGAAGTCCTTGATCCAACAACAAAAAAATTGAATTTTGATACATACAAAAAAAATTATGTTGTATATAGTCCGCCTATGTCTGAATTGTAATTGGTTTGACTTTGAAACTTGATTAAGGAAAAAATATTCAATAAAACACTATGAAACCAAATGAAAGTGCTAGATATCGTAGTTAAAAATCTAAATTCAAGAAAAAAAGAATTTCATCGTTCATGGAAAAGAGTTATGTTGTATACAATGAGCATCACTCCTTAAAAATGTTGTTTACTACAAAAAAAATAGTTTTCGAAGGAGATGGAAAAAGAAGTGCAATCTAATTCCAATTTTTTTGAAAAAATAATATTTAGAATCTACAGACAAAATGTCACAAATCACTAGTTTGCATCATCTTCAAATTCCTCATGGTTTAATTGCTATAGGTGCTCAAAAGTGAAGATCTAGTTAGAGAAAATCAGTTTAGTGTCTAGTTTGGCCAAAAAATGTAAACCAGTATTGTGGGATCACCCTTTCCATTTTAGATATACATTTAATATGAAATTTTACGTCCAATGGAAACAACTATTTTTTGATTCACACACATTTTAATATTTATTTAAAAATATATATTTATGAAAATCGGAAAAAAATTTATCCATGCACTAAAGTTTCAAATTATAAATACACACAAAAATTTGAAAGAAAAAAAAATTACTATAGAAAGTTTGACGTTTCATGCAACTTCGTTTTCAACATTTTATCAACAACTAAATTATAGTGTTAATTTATTAAAAACTAGTTTAAAATAGTTTTTATCTTTTTTTTTTAAATACAAACATAAAATATACTAAAAAATACATATTTTACTAGTTTACATCATTTCAAAATTCAAAACATATATGCCACCTTTTAGTGATTCAAGTTTAAAATTTGGATCAGTGTTGGTCATTTCCTTTATAAAGTGTGACACGAATCTATTCTTTTACCCACTCCCTCTCTTGCTTTCAGGTCCCTCTCACTCCCTCTCCCTCTCCCTCTCCCTATCCTTCTCCATCTCCCTCTCTCCCTCTCTCTCTCCCTCAATTTAAAGTCTCTCTCTCTCAAGTCTCTCTCACTCACTCTCTCCCTCTTAGGTCTCTCTCTCTCTCTCTCTCTCTCTCTCTCTCTCGTCTCTCTCTCCCTCTCTCCCTCTCCCTCCCTCTATCTCTTGGTCCCTCTCTCCTCAATTCTCTCTCCCTCCCTCTCCCTCTCAAGTCTCTCTCCATCTCCCTCCCTCTATCTCTCGCTCCCTCTCTCCTCAATTTTCTCTCTCCCTTCCTCCCTCTCTCTCTCTATCCCTCTTAAGTCTCTTTGCCTCCTAGGTATCTCTCTCTCTTAGGTCTCTCCCACTCCCTACCTATCTCTCTAGGTACCCTAGATAGAGAGATAGAGGTAGAGAAAAGGAGAGAGATAAAGATGTACAGATAAAGAGGGAGAGATAGAGAGAGGTGAGACAGAGGGGAGAAGAGTGGGAAATATATAGAGAGGGTGTAGATGTAGATATAGAGATAGAGGTAGAGAAAATGAGAGATAGGTTGAGAGGTAGAGAGAGAAGTGGGGCAGAGATCATGTATATCAATATATAGTGGAAGAGGGAAAGAGGGAGAGATAATGATAGAGGGAGATATAGAGAGATAAAGAGATAGGGAGATAGAGGTATATAAATATAGGGATAGAAAGAGATAGGGAGAGAGATAATGAATAAGAGAGATAGGTATAGATAATGAGATATAGATAGAGGGGGAAAGAGTGAGAGAGAAATGAGGTGATAGAGACAAGTAATAGAGATAGGGAGAGAGATATGGAGAGGGGAGATAGACAAAGAGAAAGATACAGGGAGGCATAATAAATAGATAGTGGGAGGGAGAGGGGCAGGGAGCGAGAGACATATAGAGAGCGAGAAGTGTCTAAATATAGAAATATGGAGTGACATAGATAGAGGGAGATAGGCAGAGATATAGATAGAAAGAGGGAGAGATATGTAGAGATATATATAACCTGTGAAATATAGAGGGAAAGAGAAAGGGAGAGAGCTAGGTAGAGAGGGAGAGAGAGAGTGGGGAGAGATATAGATAAAGGAAGAGTAAGGGAAAAGTGGAGAGATAGGTAGAGAGGGTAAATGAAGGAGAGGGGGAGAGAGGGAGAGATAGCTAAATAGATAGAGGGATATATATATATTCTCCTAGTTCAACTTGGGTAAAGGTGTGCATAGTCCAATCAAAGACAACAAGGAGGCCTTCTATGATGATTTATGAAAATATTTACTCTCCTTAGTAAAAAGTATATATTTTCATTATTTATTACTTCTTTAATGTTTCAAGTCATTTAGGATGGTTATTGCAAAAGAAACCATGAAAAAAAGACTTTGTATGCAAGAATTATGAGCATTTAAAATTTTAAAATTTAAGGTGGAACTTAAAATTATTAAACTTAACTTTTTGTGCTCAATCTATCAAAATAATCTTATCCATTGCATAGAGCTCTGAATCACCTTTCCAACGCCTGTAAAAAATCAAATTTTTGATCAATAACACAAAAGTTATGCCCATTTTACTTAAGTGTGTTTTTTGGGCTTTTCAAAATGGATATCCATTTTTTTTCATCCATTTTGTTTGCAAAAATTGATAAAAACTAATTTTGGGAAACAAATATCCATTTATAATAGATATATGTTTCAAAATAGATATTCACTATAAACAAATATCCACTTTGGTTTGGTATTACCAAACCAAAACGTATATTGTACCCGACCCATACAAAAAGTCAAACATGAGTTTTTCAAAGTAAAAGCGTTTTTTTTTCCTCATTGCCACGTTTGGACCCCCATGATCTTGCACATGCCTTGATACTACAGGTTTTTGAATTACACTCTTTAAGGACATCTACATTTTTTCCCTATCTCATAACAAGGATAGTGGATTACATAAACTAACTATTATCATGAAAAATGTAGAAAAATCATATTAATATTACTTTAAAATTTTAATATTTTTTTGTCAAACTAAACTATATTATTATGCAAAATATTTTGTATTAAAAATAATAGATTTATTAAGATAATTGCATTTCCTTTAATTTTTTCAATTAAATTTTTTATTTATTAAAATACTACAAATATAAATACTCATCACTACATAACACTTATTGTTATATAAAAATATGCCAAAACAAATATATAAAGTGGAGGGTGTGCAAATTTATGTTTAGAATAGTGTTTTCCAAAAGAAAAAGTGAACCAACCTTTGATTTGATATAGATAGGCTTTTCTAAATAAAAACTAACATAAAATTATGTTTGTTTCCTCCATTCATATGTAGAAAAAAATATCTTTAATTTGTTTAAAAAAAAGAAAACCAATTCACTAGACATGCTTTAGCCATCCATCAAATGAATTTTAATTAATTAATTAATAAATATGGTTAAATGTGCATCATGAGTAATAGATAGATGTTGCCTTCTCTAACCATACACATTGTTCTCTCTATCGCTAACACATGTTGCTAATCTTAAGTCATGATATTCAGCAAAAAATAGGAAAAATGTACCTAATTCTTCTTAAAAATGGAATATTATTTATCCACGTTTAAATGAAAAACATGATTTATTATGAACCATTAGATTTCATTATTAAAATAAATAAAATAGAATTCAAATATTCTCATTATCTAAAAAGACAAAAGACCTAAATTTCATGACTATATAATTATATTTAAATATTTTACTGTAAAATCTAATTAAGCAAATCATTAATTTTTTTATTAAATTATTTGATACATTTAATTTACAAATAATATGTCTTAATATTTTAAAAAACAACTTATAAGGAATAACCATCATAGAAATTTGCTGGACTGCTAGGGTGGACAACAGAGAAAAGACAGTAGGGCTCAGTACTATATTTACTTCCTGGCCATGGCGCTGGCAGATTGTAGGAAGATGGATGGAACCCTTTTGTTTGTATGTCTTATAATATAATAGTCTAGTAATAATTATATTACATTCTTATTATAAACTAAAAAATTGTATTGATCAAATTATTTTAAAAATGGGCGATATTTAAGAATAGCCCTGGAACTAAAAAGGTACGAAGCTTGGGCAGGTGTGCCAGTTGAGTTGGTAAGATAAATTGTGGCGTGTAGGTGACTCGGGCACAAGAAAAAATCAGTCGTTCCACATGAAATTTATTTACCTTTGTCTTGTTTTAGCACTTCTGTCTGTCTATATGGTCTGGGCTGTGAAATTAATGTTACTTAAGCAAGGGACAAGTATACCATTGAAACAGCATTTAAAAGTTCTTCACAAAACCGAGATGAGGATTCTGTAGATAAGTTTATCGTTACAATCATCCAGCTGCCAGTGAGCTTACCAAACCCAGCAGATGATGATTAGGAACTTTTTTTACAGAAAAAGAGGTGGGACATGAACCAAATTGCATACCATATTCATGAGACTAGTCCATAACAATGAATTTGAATATAGGAAATAATACAAGTAGGTGCAATATCAGGAAAGGTAGCTTCGCTCCAGAATTGATTGACGGCCATAAGCGACGTATTTGCAGCCTACCAAAATATTTTCGGATTTAGTGAGGATTTCAGCTGAGGGAAATATTCTCATTTGAACTCGTCACGTCTCATCCACCAATCAGTGGGTTCTCTGTTGCGCACCCTCCGCCTGTTTGCTTCTACAAATAATCGTCGCTCTGCGTAGACAATTAGAAGAGTGAAGTTGAGGCAGGATTGTGGCAGTTAGAGTCCGTTCCTTGGCGACAAGTAGGATTGTGAGCATACCAGCTGAGTTCATAAGACCGACACACCGGTGCCAACATAGACGACCTTTTTGTGCAAGTTCCATTTCTAAATATGGTCAATTGAACTTGTCCAAACCACTTTCGTATAACGAATATTTTGACTTAAATGACTAAGATTTAACTTATTTACGAACTCATCTAAAATCACAATAAGAAAAGTCGTGACTTTCAGGGACCATTTCGCTATGACTTTTGGGGTCGAGGACATGTCTATGAGCAGAATTTGGAGGTAAAGGCCACTCATTTTTGTGAAACACAAAAGATCATAATAAATATTTTGATTTAAGCAGCATATTCTAAGATTTGACTTATTTAAGTAACTCATCTAAAATCATACTAAGAAAAGCCCTGACTCATAGGCACCACTTCGCTTGAGACGATGCCATGACCATCAACAGAACTTGCATGGAAGGGCCATCAACTTCCATGAAACACGAAAGATAATAACAAATATTTTGGTCGAGGACATGTCTATGAGCAGAATTTGGAGGTAAAGGCCACTCACTTTTGTGAAACACAAAAGATCATAATGAATATTTTGACTTAAGCAGCACATTCTAAGATTTGACTTATTTAAGTAACTCATCTAAAATTATACCAAGAAAAGCCTTGACTCATAGGCACCACTTCGCTTGAGACGATGCCATGACCATCAACAGAACTTGCATGGAAGGGCCATCAACTTCCATGAAACACGAAAGATAATAACAAATATTTTGGCTTAAACAATACACTCTAAGATTTGATTTATTTAAGTGACTCGTCTAAAATCACAATAAAAAAAGCCTTGACTTTTAGACACCACTTCTATGACTTTTGGGGCTGAGACCATGTCTATGAGCAGAACTTGGATGTAAGGGCCGTCCAATTTCATGAAACATGAAAGATCATAATGAATATTTTGACTTAAACAACACACTTTAAGATTTGACTTATTTAAGTGACTCATCTAAAATCACACTAAAAAAACCACCTCTTCGCTTGGACCAATGCCATGACCATCGGTGGAACTTGCACGTAAGGGCCATCCACTTTCGTGGAACATGAAAGATTATAACAAATATTTTGACTTAAACAACACATGCTAAAATTTGACTTATTTAAGTGACTCATCTAAAATCACACTAAGTCCAATCCCAATACATAGAGACCGCTTTGCTATGATCAATCTTTGGGTCAGAATCATGACAATAAACGAAACTTACATTTAAGAACCATCCAATTTAATGTGAAACACAAAAGATTATAACAAATATTTTGAATTAAACAACACTACAAGATTTGACTCATTTAAGAAAGTCATCTAAAATCACACTAAGAAAAACCCTAACTCACAAGCACCGCTTCGCTATGAATCTTTGGGCCAACGCCATGGCCATCGGTGGAACCTGCGCGTAAGGGTCACCAGTGTTGGCATCAGGCTTCTCGTGTGGCGACCTTATGAACTCAACTGATATGCTCACCATACCTCTCAAGCCCAGGATTGCGCTCTGACTGCCGCCATTCTGCTCAGCTTCACTCATTTTACTGATTGCGCAGAGAGAGGATTATTTATAAAAGCAACAGAGAGGAGGGCGCGCAACAGAAAACCCATTGTTGAGTGGTAGATGAGATCACGAGTTCAAACGAGAATATTTCGTCAGATGGAATCCGTAGTAGATCTGAAAATCTTTCCGTAGATTGTGGAATACGTTACCTAGATTGTGGAATACGTTACCTAGATCTGAAATATTTGCTACCAATCATATGTGATTTTTAATATTAGTAATTATGCGTGCCAAGACAAATGTTTAAAAATTTATAATTAAATAAATTTTAAGCGTTGTCATTGCCTGACCAAACTGGTTGTGATTGGCTTCACGTTTTCGTAGAGACCATCAACAAATTATTGTACGTTTTATTTGTATGAGACGTTGATCAGTCACTTCTGCCAGATAAGAATGGCTCATTAGAATACCATTTTAATGTGACTCGCCACTAAGTACTACTGCAAAAAAATAAACCAAAAGATATTTCTTGTAACAAACAATTTAAATAGTACGCTCGGATTCATATAATATTATACTAAAATGTTATTGGTGACCAAAAGGGAAAGAAAGACAACTAACGTTTTGACTTTATGATGAGATGTAAAATAAAAAGTTAGTTCACGGGGGATTATTGTATTAGAATAACTTGTCTCTCCTTTTCAATATAAAGTTGTTTACCAATTAAACTGATAGGTATAAAATTTAGTGGTAACAAACAAAGAAGTATCTTATGTGGTGATTATGAAAGTAGTTTGAAGGGAAAAATAATTGGTATGGATTGGAAAAAAAGAGTAAGCACAAAAGTTGAATGGAAATAGATCTCATATGCTTGAAGCAAGAGTAAAACCTAGTAAGTTGAGGATCATGGAAATCAAAAGGGTCAATAGGGATGAAGTTTGGTAGCAGATGAGTAGATATAGATTAAAAAAGTAGATACAATGATGTGAGAATAGTTTTATGGAAAACAAAGTAGCTAAAAATAGGGTGAACACTATTCCATTAGGGTTTTCTAGGTCTATTGTGAATATAGAAGGAAAAAGGTAGGGAGATGGGAAAAATCTATGTTAACAAAGTAAGATATACACAAAAAATGATCCAAACAAGCCCACATTGTTGGGGGATAAATTCAAACCTATTAGTTCACAAAACTTATCCAATCATAGGAAAGGGGGCATACTTTAGATAAAAAGAAAAGTGAAGGGAAGAATGTTTGGGTTGAGCCATGTGAAGGAAAAAAATGGGTCTTTCCCTAGAGATTTGTGATAGGATCCACATAGAGTTCCCCTTAAATGACCATTCTTTAGGAGAATCAATCAACTAAAGAAAAGATACTTCTTTGATTTCTCAAGTGGTCAATTCTTTTCCAAGAAAGAAAAAAATCATAAACTAGTGTACAAGAAGAATTGGGGATTAGAGATCAAGATCAAATTCCTTCCTTGAAGGTATTATTTTATTGAGGTTTCCTTAAAGTAGGATAAGATTAATATTTTAGAGGGAGGGCCCTAACTCATTAAGGGAATGGGTTTCTTCATGCAATTGTAATGGGAACCCAAATTTGACTCCAAAATCATAAAAAATCATAGGATCTCCTATTTTTCTTCATCTTTATAACCTCCCAATTGAGTATTAGGATCTTAAAACATTGAAATTAATTAGAGGAGCTCTAAGATTCATTGTCACCATGGATAATAAAACATTGGAAAGTAATTCTTGGTGCTACACACAAATTTATGTGTTGATAAATCCTAATGATTCCTTCTCAAAACATGCTCCTCTAAAATATGGCCTTGGATCTTGAACACAAGTTGAACTTGGTAGCCTTCATCCACACAAAGACCCAAATCTTGTATCAATATCTGAGCTAAAAAGCCCAAGTCAATGGAAAAAAAAAAGAAATCCATATGAATGGGTGACAAATGTCTCTGAGCTACTAGGATATGAGTTTCCCTTGGATTGAATTATTGAAGAGATTATGGCCATAGGAAACATTGTAGAAAATTTGGATCTAGAACTTGATATAATGGTAAATACTTCTCTATCTAGGTTATATCTATGAAGGAATTTAAAATTTATGTCCAAGAACATGACAAGAAAGAAGAGGAAGGAGTGAAGGCGGGTGGAGATTTGAAAGTAGATGAGATAGAGAAAGAGGTTGTAGGACCATGCATATTGAATGAAGACTTCATGGTAGAGGGATCCATCCTTGATCCAATAGATTAAGATATTCTTCTAAATATAGTAGTATAAATTATAGTTGAACAAGATTTTTTTGACTCAATTGAAAAGAAAACTATTTCTCAATTAGACTATCATTTTTATAAATGTGTTTATAGGCTGGAAAGAAAGAAGGGGCACCCTTTAGTTAAGACTCTTTGATTGAAGGACAAGTAGAAAAGTTAAAATTCGCAAAAATGAATATGAGATTTTTGAAGGGAAAGACCCTTCCTAGCTCGAGCAATGAAGATTATCGCTTGGAATGTTAGGGGATTGAAAATCCCTAACAAAAGATGCTTGAAAGAGTGTTAAATAGAATCTAATTTATTGCTAGTATTATTCTTATTGAAGAAATAAAAATGGAGGTAAAGGAGGTTGGTTTATGCATTGATAAGTGGAGAAAATGTAGAGGCATCTTCAAAGCAATCAAGGTCTTGTCAAGAGGAATTTGAGTAATACATGATCTTTAGTAGTAGTAGATGTGGAAGAATTGGGAGCTAAATGTAACTAGAAACTATTGAAATTCTAGTAATTCTTAATTCTGAGATTTATTTTTTATTATGGAACATTTATGACACTATATTTTAAATTCATAAATTCATATTTACTGTAAATCATTTATATATTGCAAGGAGAACATTCTCATCACTCACCTTGTCTCATCCTTTCCTTGCACTTAGTGGGGGCAAGGAGTTAGATATCTTTGTCCTAGATTGGAATTTTTTGTTGTGGGTATGTGCAGGATCATGATGGGCTAAAAAATGGCAATATGATGGGTATGTGGCTGACGACTATTTTTTTACCCAAATTGATGAAACGAAAAGGGTTTTTAAAGGAGATTCTCAGCTTTCCACTAATATAAATTATGCTTTACTTTGAATTTAATAAGTAATTATTATTCATTTTCTATTCAAATTATGACTAAATTCCTGATTGATAGGCTAATTGAAAAAATATTTACCTTTCAAACAATATCATATTTTTTGAATCCAAAACATGCATCACATTCTATGCTTCACATACTATAGGATTAAAAAGAAAATTTGAATTTCATTAATTTTTGACCAAGTTAAGGTGGTCAAACATACGAGTTTTTATATATTTTAAAAATTTGTAATAAAAATTCTTAATTAATTATTTACTTGGAAAAAAATTACAAAAAATATGCATCACATTGGGGCATGAGTCCTCTACTTATATCTAAAATCTTATAAAAGATATTATCATTTTATTGTGGTTAGGGTGGTCAGACAGACACCTACTTATTTTTTCCCTGACATTTAAGTACCACTGCATTGAAATTTCAAATTTTCATCAAATAGATTTTTTTTTTAAACAAACCTAGTAGTTTAGAAACTAAATTTAATTTGCTACCGATTCTATTCTTACATATTTTTGAAATAATATAGATAACTTATTCAAATTTTTATGTCAAGTTGTCTAACTCTAATTTTTCTGAGTTTTTTGCCACTTAAGGGCTTGATTTTTCCATGATCATCTTGCACATACCCTTGTCCCTTTTGCTAGTTATCTGCCTTATTCATATGATGAACTAGATTAAGATGTAGATGACCTACTATAGGTTGACTCACACGTGCAATACTAGTCTTCTCTTTGTGTTCTTTGTGATTGCATGTGCATAATGTGATTCCCCATATAGTGTTGCTTGGTGTGTCTTTATATGTTTGTGAGCCTACTTTGGGTGACCCTTGTCACTTTGTTGGTGCAAGGATACAAAGGAAGTGAATCTATTGTGATATTCTTCTATTTGTATCTACATTCTTCTATCTATCGTAAGTTCCTTTACCTTTTGTCTTGTGTTTTCATTTTGGGGATGACGCAAGGCATCAAGACATTTAGGTCTCTTTCACATTGACCCAAAAGATTCTCTTTATTTTCTCTCTCTTTCTATGTGTCATTCTTTCTTTGTCCTCGTTGTTCCATGAGTCATTTAGGGAATGATGATGTTTTCGAGCTTGATTATATCAATATAGCAATGACAAATGTTGACCCCAAATCCATCAATCCCTTATGTGTTATCTTAGGATTCCATACATGTAGGAAACCCTCCTTTCCATTAGCTAGCTCTATCTTGGAAACATATGTTTTACATAGGGCTTTGTGAATATCACTCTCATGTGTTAGCATTTATTATGTTCTACTTTAAAGTAATTGCTCATAGCACATTTCTTAGCAATTTATTTAAAGTGAGGGCTGAAACAATGGAAATAGGGTGCTCCACCTTTTAGTAGATGGAGCACAAGGGGATGCATGCCTATTTCACTCAAGTTTCACTCAAAGATACCTTAGAGATCTCAATCCAATGATAGAATAGGGGGAAGATATTTGCAATAAGGTGTCCTAGTGTATGTTTAGAAACTAAAAAAGGGGTTCACCACCAAGCTAGGGCTTGGAAAGATAAGTAACATGCAAAACCTAATGATGAAACTTAATGATGTGCAAAACTTAAGTAAATGACCTAGAAATGAATTAAAATCAGAATAATAAATTGAGAAAAGACAGAGGTGCACCTGGAAACCTATAGAGGCTCAGATGAAGGTTTGAAATGTTTGAAATGCTGAACTTAATGCACACTAGGACTCATATGCTAGTTTGGGAAATTTAGTCTCAAATTAGGGTTTTTGGCTAGGAACAAGAATTTGGCAGTGACAAATCTGGAACTCCTGAAATATGGAAAAAGGGCCTATACTAGGACTTATATGCCAGAAGTGGCGTATCAGTCATGCTTAACCTTTTTGGGGGGTCAAATTTTGAATCTTCTCTTCTATCTCTACTCTTGCTTCCAATCCTAATTTTTGGATCCGAAATGCTAAATTTTGCTATGTAGGTGTCTATTACTGATCTTGTAAACAAGATGACAACTTTGCAAACTTGATAACTTCTTCCAATCTTGATCTTCAAGGTATCTTCAACTTAGATACAAATCACACACTAAAGAGAGGGAAAAATGTTTTGTTAGTAGAAAGGGGTTTGCCTTGGTAAAACCCCATTTTGGTAATCAAACCTTGAAATGAAATGAAATAGAAAGAATGAATGATGGATGAAAAAATGTGTAATGTTGCAACTCACCAAACCCTTGAATAAGATGCTACAAACATGTATGAAATGGCTAGCATGAATGTATATCTTGACTTGCTTAAATGATATGGATCTTGACTTGAATGCTTGCTTGAATCATGAAACCCTACATCACAAAGGTTAGTTCAAAAACAAACATGATGCATGATGACTTTGACATGATGCTTGATACTTGGATGATGTTGTAAAATAGTTGATAATCACTCTTGAATGCTCTTGTGAACTCAAATTTTCTATAAGGAATGCTCTCATGAAAGTCTTAGGTGAAATGTTTTACATAACCTTGTATTTATACGTGTTTATGCCAAATTTACTAAAATTACAACACTACAAGCTGACATCAGATGTAGGAGAATAAAATCCTGCCAAAAATTTGAATTTAATTTAGGTCTACAATTTTTGGCCAAACTAGACATTGAACTAATTTTTTCTAACTAAATCTTCACTTTCGGGCACCTATAGTGGCTAAACCGTGAGGAATTTGAAGATGATGCAAACTAATGATTTGTGAAATTTTGTCTATAGATTTTAATTATATATTTAAAAAAAAAAATTGGAATCAAATTCCACTTCTTTTTCCATCTCCTTCGAAAACTTATTTTTTCAGTAAGCACCATTTTTAAGGAGTAATGCTCATCGTATACAACCTAACTTTTTTTCCATGAAGGATAAAATTCTATTTTTTCAAATTTAGATTTGTAACTATGATATCTAGTGTTTCCAATTGGTTTCATAGTGTTTTATTGAATATTTTTTCCTTAATCAAGTTTCAAAGGCAAACCAATTACAATTTAGACATAGGCAAACGATATACAACATAACATTTTTTTATATATTGAAATTATTATTTTTTTGTTAGATCAAGGACATCAATATCTAGTGCATAATTTTTTTTAATTTTTTTTCATAATCTGCTATTTTTCGACATATGCCTAGGTGATCCTATGATAGTCGTATACAATTTTTGGCCAAACTGGACATTGAAATAATTTTTTCTAACTAAATCTTCACTTTCGGGCACCTATAGCGGCTAAACTGTGAGGAATTTGAAGATGATGCAAACTAGAGTTTTGTGAAATTTTGTCTGTAGATTCTAAATATATCTTTTTCAAAATATTTGGAATCAGATTGCTCCTCTTTTTCCATCTCCCTTGAATTTTTTTTTTTTTAGAAAAACAACATTTTAAAGGATTGACGCTCATCGTATAATGCATAAATTTTCTTCCATGAAGGATAAAATTATAATTCTTTCAAATTTAGATTTGTAACTCTGATATCTAGTGCTTCCACTTGGTTAGATTGCTTTTTATCAAATATTTTTTCTTTAATCAAGTTTCGAAGTCAAACAAATTATAATTCACACATAGGCAGGTCGTATAATGCGTAACTTTCTTTGTATGTATCAAAGTTCAATTTTTTTTGTTGGATCAAGGAATTCAATATTTGGTCCATTCATATTTTCTAATTTTTTTTCATAGTTTGCTATTTTTCCACATGTGTAGAACAAAGAGCTTGATTTTTCGATGAAAAACTTATGTTTAATAAAACTAAAAAAATAAATACATAATAAAACCAAAACATATTAAAATTATATTCATTGGATAGCTCATTCTGAGGACTACTTGATTCTAGTTGGGTCTGTGAAGTCTCCACCATTTTCATCTTCAAACCAAGCTCCGAAGTGGAAAAATTTTGATTTTTTTTTGTGACAAAGAGTAGGAATCGGGGACAAGGGGAGTTTGCTCAAACTTGGGGGGTTCGAGCAAACCACCTTTCAAAAGGGGGTTTCCATTTGTTGTTTTTAAGCTAGATGTTCCATACTTGCATTAAATAGGTTCATTCGAACCTAGGTTTGAGCGAACCCTCTTTTGGTTCATTTGAACCAATGAGTTCGCTCGAACCCCAAGAAACAAATTTTTTGGCATGGGGTTATTTTTTACAAGTTTTCCTTCCTCATTCGAATTGTAAACCAGTTTTGTGGGTTTACCCACAGAATGAAGAGCTTGATTTTAACCAAAAAACCTATGTTTAATCAAACTAAGAAAACAAATACATAATAAAACCAAAACATATTAAAATTATATTCATTGGATAGCTTGTCTTGAGGACTACCATCATCTAGTTGGGTTTGTGAAGTCTCCTCCATTTTCATCCTCAACTCGATCTTCAAAGGAAAAAATTCTGGAGTTTTTTTGGTGCCAAAGGGGGAGAAGAGGGAAAAGGGGGGTTCGAGAAAACTCCCCTTGGAGGTTTGCTCGAACCAAGGTTCAAACGATTTCCCTTTCCACAACCCTTTCCTTTTCTTTTCTTCACAATAAATGTGGGAGCTAGCATCTAATGGGTTTGCTTGAAGGGGGATTCTTGCAAACCAGCTTTGGGTTCGCTTGAACCAATTGTTCGTTCAAATCCCCAATTTTTTATTTTTTTTGCATTGGGGCATTTTTTGTAATTTTCCTTCCTCACTGCAATTGTAAACTAGTTTTTTGGGTTTACCCTTTAAAGCATGGTACTCATCAGTACTATTTCCAATAACTCTATGATATCAACATTGTAATTTTATTTTTTTTCTTAGGATTTGGTTTTCGATCTTCTTGTATGGGTTGTACTGTAATCATTCCTCGATGTAGAAGTATCTATAAATTCCTTTCAGTTGTAGTTGGTGCATAAGGGAATTGTAGTTTCTTGAGTTTGTAAGGCTTCTATTGCTTACTAGATTCACCAATGTCTTGAGTTGACTATCGAGGAGGGGAACTTAAGACAATCTTATCATTGTTGTGAGGTATTGGTTTTTCTTTAGGAAGGAGGAAACTTATATCAAGAGGAGGATCTTGATATCCTAACCCTTTGGTGTCTTTACTTGGTATGTGTTCTAAGAGTTGATGAATTTCATGTTCACTTGTTGTATCACATCCTTGTTTTTCTAAGATCATGAATCCTTGTCCATATGTCTCTTCTAGATTGATACGAGTTTTGGTTACTGTATAAGAGTGAATTTGCACCCCATGTGAAAATCCCTTTTTTTCCTTTATCCACCTTAGAAAACCAAGTTTAGAGACTTAATTCCACTTAAGTCCACTAATTGCATCACACTTGGCACCTGTTTTAAGTGTCGGTGGAGGCATTTCTGTTGGGGACACCCACGTGACATGCAGACATCCACGTGGCACACTTACGTCCCTGGTAGATTCTTGTAGCTGAACCTACAGAGGCGTTACACTTCTCATTAGGAGTCAAGTTGTAACGCCCCCTTCGGCTGACCAACCCAAATATGATTGTTTCTCTTCATCTCTTCTTAAAATGGGTCCTTTGAACAAGCATTTCATCTTCTTCCAAGCATTGAGATCACTCCACAAGCTTCAACACACTCTTTTGCATCCACTTCAAGCATTCTAGCAACATTATTTTATTCCTTTGCAGCCAAAGAAACACTCCATCACTTTGGTAGAGAAATTTTGGGACCACACCATTGCAATAGAGGCTCAAGTACTCTCATACTCTCTCCCAAGTATCCTTAAGTTCTCTTGGTGGAGGTGGTAAGCTTCCCTCTCTTCTTCACTATTACTTGGTTGAGTAGAATAACACTATTTTGTAGTGCTTTTTTCCTCTTTGCTACATTATTTCCTTTATCTCATTTCCTTGGTTGTCTTTGGAGGAGGGAAAACCTAAACAGGGATCTGATTGAGGTAGACCCCTATACAGCCACCCAACATTCTCCTCTCTTTCTGTGTGTAGGACCACATGCTTTTTGAGGGATCAACTAGCGAACGAATTCCTTGGTGAGATCCTCCTTACTCTCTTCACTCTTGTATATTTTCTTTATAATATTAGAGAGTATTTCATTTACTTAATCACATCATTTTGGCCCTTTAGTTAGTTAGCTAGGCTATTAGCTAGTTTTTATTGGTTTGACCTTGTCTTCACCGTTGTTTGGCCGTACAGACGCCAATACACTTTGGAGATGCTAGTGCACCGCGTTGATGTCCAGAGACTACGGTTTCATCCTCATATGGAGAGCTTCCTAAGGCATAGCATTAGACCTAAAAATAGGCTCGCCTAGCCCCTTCCTGCGTTTTGGGTCTGCAGAGTGACTGAGAGGCCTCACAGTCCTCGTTACTCTCACCTCACATTTCCTAACATTACACTTAGCTGAGGTAAGTTAGGGAAGCCTCTCGTGTCTTAACCCTTCCTGACCTAGGGCCTTGCATGCGATGGTCCCCCTCTCTTATATTTTTGGTGAAGCCAACGTGAACCAACGTTTGTCCATCTGTTGGTATTGAGATCTCTCTCGTGTACTTTGTGACTGTTGTGTTCTTAAGTGTTGTGAAGATTTATGAGCATCACAACCTAGTCCACAACTTCTGGGTATATCATTAGGAGAAGTATATGACACCTCCTAATGGAAAGGATGAAGGCCTCGATTGGTCTCTCTACGGGCCTTTTTTCCAATCTCGCCATTAGTTTGGCTACACATCAGCAGTTGTCAAAGAACGAGATGCAATTCAATGATGAAATTGATCACATTCCCACTCCCCCTAAGTCTCCTATGCCATCATCGGTGGATGAGCATGAGTCCATTCAAATTCTTGTAGAATACATTGCCACCCTTACTAAGGGATTGGGAAACTTAGAAAACCACTTGGAAAGAAACCCGAAGATGGCTAGAGCCACTCGGGTTGTCAGTGAATTAAAATATATGATGATTAAAGATCGAAGAGGCATTGAACTTTTGACTAGCCTCCTTGGTCTCGTTGAAGCTTGTGTTTCTTCGAACAACCCTAGCTTCGCACAAGGAGTCACTTTTCAAGAACATGAAGGACAGTTAAGAGTATCGATGCCTCCTATATCCATTTATATGGATGACACAATTCCTTCTATCAGTATCACTTCCATCTCTGAATAACCTAAAATTATCAAAGTTAACAGGGTCCCCTTGGGCTTTAGCTTCACCCCTCCTGTCACCTCTAGTGGTGGAGGATTTGGTGGGATGAGTGGTGGGGACTTTGGTAGTGGTGTTGGATTTGGTAGCAGAGGTGGTGCTGGTGGAGGTGGTTCTGGTGGAGGTTCCAACAGAGGCCCTACTGGTGGTAGTGGCTCCGATGGTGGTTTTGGCAGAAGTCACACTGGTGGTGGCTCTAGAGGAGGCCTCGGCGGTGGTTCTAGAGGAGGTCCTTCTATCCCTCTATCTTCTAATGACCCTATTCTGAACACTCTACTTCTGAATATGGGTAAGATGTAGAGCCAGTTGGTGAGTCTTTCCCAAGCCTCTACCCAACCTATCTTCCAACCCTTCTTCTCAAATAGCCCATTGTTGGTTGCCATCTTGAACACTCCTTTCCCTCAAGGAATGGAGATCCCTAAATTTGAGAAGTATGGTGGTAAGGGAGATCTGTAGACACATGTTTCTACCTTTAACACCCTTTTCATTGACTTCTTCCATCACAATGCATTGATGGGTAAATTGTTTCCTTGATCTCTCTGTGACAGATTTTAGGACCTTAATGCTTCCCTTACACTTATAGTGTTTTTCACCCAAAAGGAGAGAGATTAGATCCAAAAAAGCTTATGTAACACTCAAAGTAGGATGTGTGTAATGTGATATGATGTGAATGAACTTAACTAAATGAAATTGATTGATTAAAATGACTGAAAAATGAATGCAAAACTAAGATTTATGCCATGTTTGAAAGCACAGTGTGATATGCAATTAGATAGAAATAGTGAACAAAAATGCAATATTTGACTAAACAAAAGGTTGTTTAAGAGAATGTGTGCACCTAGAAAATTGTAGAGGACCGAATGAAAAACTGAAAAACCTGATGGAATCTATATTTTAGCTGACTGGGACTCATTTGCCAAGGGTGTCGAATCAATCCCAAGTTAGGTCTTTTCTGAACAGAACTTGATTTCTGACTATCGGGGATCTAAAAAAAATAGCTGACTCAATTCTGCATTTTAGGTGGGACTCGTTCACCAAGCATGGAAAATCAGTCCACCTATAGATTTTTGCAAATTCAAGATTTAGATCTACACCTTGGCACTTGTACAAAAAATTCTGATGGAGTCCTGATTCTAGATCTTAGAAAAGCCCTACAAAACAACTTAAAATTGTTGGTCTAATGGGTGGTTTTCCTTGGTCAAACCCCTTGATTGGTAATTAAACCTTGAATAGAGAAAAATATGTATAAACCATAGCCTTAGATGTGTTAAAGACTAGGAAAGGCTGGATCATAACAAAAAAAACCCTATTCTATTGCTCTAGAATAAGTTATGCAAGAATGATTGAAAGGATGCAAGATATCTACCATAGAAACCTTACAACACATAAAACAATGATAAGAAATGACATGAAAATGCTAAATAATATCAATGAGAACCTTGATCTGAAGATATTAAATTAACAATGGAATATGGAATCAATAGGAAACCAAGTCCTTAGGCATGATTTGGTGGCTAGTTGCACCTCTTCACCCTAGATTTCTTCATGATTCACCATAGGAATCCATCATCAACCTTTTGCAATGTTGGATCTTGAAGACATAAGTGAGATCCAAGACCTACAAAAAAACCCTAGTTTGTTGTCCTAAAGCTTTAACTTTTAATGATGTAACTTGTTGTATGCTTTTTTCACTCTTAAATAGTGACAATGTGAAGACAAAATATGATAAAAAGTTGTCTAAAATGACTTAAAATGTGTATTTATAGGCACCAACACCTTATTTTCCCATTTATTAGACCTAAGAGGCTAATATTAACTAGAAATAAGAACAAAATTGATCAAATTCCCACTTGATTTTGAACTTTCCTTCAAACGAGACTCATTTTCCAAGGGTGGCGATTGGGTCTCACTACTATTATTTGAAGGTGGGTTGTCAGGGTATGATGCATTAAGTTTTTTTGTCAGGTTTATGTGATTTCTCATGTCAAACAAGCCTCTAGATCAAATTTAATAGGTCTAAGGGGCCTATAAATGCCATCTTAAAGGGGAAATGATATGAAGGGACTCAAAAGTGGTTGTAAGTATGCATGAAATTGTCTCTTTTCTAAAGAAGGTCTAATTTTTTACGACACACTCTCAAGGATACAACACTCGAGTGGTACTATTCATTACTTGACAACTCTATTTTCTCATTTGATCAACTTGTAAATTAATTCCTTAGACAGTTCCAAGAAAACATTGGGATGAAGATGACCTTTTCGAATCTCATCCGATGTAAACAAGAAGATAATGAAAAGATCATTGATTTCATAGCGCACTATCAAGCACTCCTTTCACAAATCTCGTATTAGTTGCTCGATTCAAATGTAAAAAAGGCATTCATAGGGAACTTACAAATACCTTGGCAAGAAAAGTTCTCCCTTATGAAATACCCTTCTTTCATGCAATTGTGAGCAACCTTACGAGAGTACCAATAGATAGTTGTTCAGTTCAGAGGATCCTCCTCATGCACCCATTTTGAGGGGAAGTCCATCGTATCAATCTCTGTGAAAGGTAAGGCCATTGTGAATGTAGTAGCTGCTGCTAATGACAACAGCCTCAAATGCAATCGAAAGTTCACAAAGTTATCACAATCTTATACTTCTGTCTTACAGAAGCTGTTGAAGGATAAGATCATAACTTTACCAACTCCTAATCCTATTAAATAAACCTACCCTAATTGGTATGATGGGATCGCCTATTGTTAGTACCATCATGTTAATGGACATGATACCGAATGTTGTATGTGGATACGTCACAAGATACAAGACCACATCGAGGATGGTACCATTCATCTTGATGGGAATAAACCAAATACTAAAAAATCAGTGGCAAAAGATAATAGTGAACTATAGATATACATGGACCCATTTTCGTCACACTTTCCTAACATGATTATCAATCCCACTAATTCATTACTCAACCTGAGGCCTATGTCAATATGGTCATGGTAACTTCCATTGTTCCACCAGTACCTGGTTCGCCAGATATTACATTCACATTACAATATTTACCCTTAAACAACAAACCCTCACCCCTCTACATTCCAACTCGTGTCAATGGTAACATTGTAATAGGAGTCTTGATAGACCTCACGAGCTATGTGAATGTTATCACTGAGGAGACATTCATATTAAATTCATTACAAAAAGAAAATTATGGAATGAAGAAATCTACCATCCGTACACATGATGGTATGTGCCTTAAACCTTATGGCTCAATCACTTTGTCTATCTTGGTTGGACCTAGGATTGTCAACATAGTCTTCGATGTTATCACAGAGTCAGATCTATTCAGGTTAAAGCTAGGCATATCCTGGCTTGCCTCCATGAATGGAATCACCTTCACTATTCACAAGTGTTTAAAGTTCTCCCATGAAGATGTCGTACACATAGTGCATGACACTAAATACTAGCCCACACCAAATAATCTCCCTTCCCCAAAGGGGAAGGAGAAGTCCATGCCAGCTCCCTCTCCTTCCTGTAAGGTTAAAAATAGAAGGCTACCTCCTCTCAAACTACCTCATCCTCTCCCCCTTCTTGGGAAAAGTATTGGATAATCTAGCTCGATGGCTACCCACTGAGTCTGGTGATTCCTCGTTGGCATAGATCCAAGCTAAGGATCGTAGGCCTCCCTAACGGATACCCCAAACTGTGGTACTACTTATACGGTAGAAAGAAAAGATCTCCTAGAGAATTTGATCCGTGACCTCATAATGCTCTTGCTCCTAAGGCAGTGAGTAGAAAGAGGCTCGCTATTGAGGCTCTCGAGTTGACTCGACCTATCACTCGTCAGCCTGTTCCTCTTGCTCCCATGCAGGAACTCATCCCTTCGCCAGAAAAAATAGTGATGGATGTTCCCATGGTTGAGTAGGAACCTTCTATCCCTTTGTGAACCCCAGCCTCTAACTCCAAGAGTCGTAGAAACTTCCTTGCATGCGAACGCAAGTGTGGATGAAAAGCTCCCTTGGCTGAGCAGGCCACCTCACAAAGAAAGGAGGAAGAAATGATTGCCCCTGCTTTAGGGCCTCCTGTAGCGTCTTCTTCCTCCCTTCCTTCTACTTCCTTTTAGTCTGGCTCCATACCACTCCTGACTTTCATTGTGAGTACGAATGCGCCTAACCCTAAAGGGGTGCAAGTGTTTATCACTCCTTCAGTGGAGCCGCCTTTCCTAATGTCTATTATGAATATATAGCCTTTCCTGAAGCCCGTGGATATGATTAATACCTTGGTTGTATCTTCTATGGTTCTTTTTTCCTCTTCATCCATGCCTTTGGCCTTGTCCGTGAAGAGTTCATCTCCTCCAACGAAAGAAGAGGTGGAGAATGGTCCTTCTGGAAACAAAGGACATAGGTGGAACCCACCTTCTCCACATGGTGGCTCCACATTGACTTGTTCTATCCTAATAACAGAACCAGTACCGACCTCCCCTAAGTTTTTCACTACTTCCTAAATCATTTGGGGAGCCCAGCAATGAATCTCATGTGCAACCTATCCCGTCCGCTGAAATTAGACATGGTGCTCTTGTGGGGTGCATGTTTAATTCTATGGATGAAGTCCCAACCTTGTCAGTGATTTTCATGAAATCGTTGACCTTAGCTCCATAAGAGCTCGGTGAAGAAGACCTTGCAGGGACTTCTTCCTTACCCCTTGTTGCGGGAGGGCTGAATGCTCCTCCTCTTAGCATCCCACCATTGCAAGCTCATCCTCCTTCCCATTATCAAGATTTAGATTGGGAATTAGATGACCTCTTGGCCGATAAATGTTAGGAGGATGCTGCTTTTCTTGATCTTGTGTGTGTGTGGGTGTTTTGTAATGTTTTCCCCCATACTCGTGCTATGTGTGCCCGGATGACCCTTGTCACCCCCGTTGGTGCTTGGATACAGGCGTGGTTTTTGTGTCGTATACCTTATTCTATTTCTATCATCATTCTTCCATGTTTGTGCCTTATTTTTTGCTAAATTGTGGACGATGCAAAGCCTTAGGAGCATTTAGGCTTCCCATCCATGTTGACCCAATTTTTTTATTTTTACTTTGTCTTCTCATGCATTCTTCCTGATCTAGTTGGGGATTGATGACCTTTTTCCTTGCACATGGTTACCTATTATTTATATGATCTCAGACAGATCTAACTCTGCTAAACTAGATCCCTCTATGTCCTTTATTTAAATATTTTTACCTTTACCTTTTTCTCTTCTTTGCTTGAGTTGTCCCTTTCATGTGCGACACCTTTCTTTAACATTTTAATTTTCAGAAAATGCATTTGTTGCCAGAGAATATTCTCTTGAAAATCAATACAAAATTTTCTTAGAATCATATTCTCAACTTGGAACCCTAACAAAACATGTTTCCTTCATCACGGGTTCATACAGAAAGGACTTGAAGACCTTCCTCCAAAGTGGGAATAGCTTTAATCTTCCCCTCACGTGGGGGCATATACTTCCTTTTGAATTCCTTGATGAAGTGAACATATTTTGAAAGGATTCCTTGATGACAGATCACTCTGAGAAAAGAAGAACATCCACTTTCGAGCTGTGTGTCCCTTGAGTGGACCCTCCTTTCTTCACGATTGGTTCCCAAGGGACCCTCTTTGAAAGTCATTACCTTGAATGTATTCTTTCATGACTAGCCTGGGGGCAACCCGACTAGACCTATTCCATTCCAATTTTTCACGTCTAGCTTGGGGGCAGCCTGACTAGATCCGTTTCATATTTTTTTTCGTCTAGCTTGGGGGCAGCTTGACTAGACCTCACCTTTCAAATAGTGCAGCCCTTAAGTGGATCCATCTCCTTTTGAAGGGTTCTAGATGGATCCCTTTGAAAGACTTATGAATCATCGACGGTTTACATGACTGTCCACTTATTTTCCTACTTGGCTACTTGTTGACTCTGCAGAGTCCGCTTCTTTGGGGTTTCCTCCATGCTAGAGTTTTTGGGGGATACCTTCCAGGTAGCTGTGTGGGCCTATAAGGCAGTTACTTCATGGGGCTTCCTTCATGCAAGAGATCTTGGGGGTTGCCTCCTTGCAAGTCCGTAGGCCTGTAAGACACTTGGGTATGTGTAGAATCACCATGAAAAAAATAGGCCCTTAAATGGAAAAAATTCAAAAAAATGAGAGTTAAGCAACTTGATGTAAAAATTTGAATAAGTTATCTATATTATTTCAAAAATATGTAAGAATAGAATCTATAGAAAATTGAATGTAATTTCTAAACTACTAGGTTTATTTTAAAAAAAAAAAATTATTTGGTGAAAATTTGAAATTGCAATGCAGTAGTACTTAAATTTCAGGGAAAAAATAAGAAGTAGGTGTATGTCTGACCACCCTAACAATAATAAAATGTTAATATTTTTTATAAGATTTTAGATATGAGTGTAGGAATCATGTCCCGATGTGATGCATAATTTTTTGTTTTTGTCCTGGTGAGTAATTAATTATGTTTTTTTATTACAACTTTAAAAAAATATAAAACCTCGTATCTATGACCACCTTAACTTGGTCAAAACTTCATGAAATTCATTTATTTTCTTTTTTAGTCCTATATTATACGAAGCATAGAATGTGACATATGTTTTGGATTCAAAAAATGTGATATCGTTTGAAAGTTATAGATGTTTTTCAATCAGCCTATCAATTAGGACTTTAGTTGTAATTCAAATAAAAAATGAATAATAATTATTTATTAGATTCAAAGTAAAGAAAAAATTATATTGGTGAAAAGTTGAGAATCTCATTTAAAAACCCTTTTCGTTCAATCAATTTTGGGTAAAAAAGAAGTCGTCAGCCACATACCCTACACATACCCATCATATTGCCACTTTTTAGCCCATCATGATCCTGCACATACCCGCTTTGTTTTTCCAACTTCATAGTTTCGGGCAGCTATGGAGTCCTTCGCTTTCCCTACACCTTCTGGCTCACTAGATCGTGGTCTAATTCCTTGATGGTTCAAGTATACATTTCTAAACTTTACCTCTTTCTTGATATACTTTACTAAGCACTCATCAGTATTCGTGCTCGCTAAAGTGGGGGAAAAATGTATAAGAGTGAATTTTCACCCCACGTGTAAATCCCCTTTTTTCCTTTATCCACCTTAGAAAACAAAGTTTGGAGGCTTAATTCCACCTAAGCCCGCTACTTGCATCACACTTATCAACTATTTTGAGCATCAGTGGAGCCATTTCTATCGGGGACGCACGCGTGACACGTAGATGTCTACACAATGCACTTATGTCGCTAGAAGATTCATGTGGCTAAACCTACAGAGGCATTACACTTCTCATTGGGATTCAAGTTGTAAAGCCCCCTTCGGCTGACTGACCCAAATATGGCTATTTCTCTTCATCTCTTCTAAAAATGGGTCCTTTGAACAAGCATTTCATCTTCTTCCAAGCATTGAGATCACTCCACAAGCTTCAATACACTCTTTTGCATCCACTTCAAGCATTCTAGTAGCATTCTTGCATTCCTTTGCATCCAAATTAACACTCCATCACTTTGGTAGAGCAAGTTTGGGACCACACCATTGGAGCAGAGGCTCGAGTACTCTCATACTCTCTCCCCAAGCATCCTTAATTGCTCTTGGTGGAGGTGGTAAGCTGCCCTCTCCTCTCCTCTATCACTTGGTTGAGTAGCATAATATTTTTTTGTAGTGATTTTTTTCTCTTTACTACATTATTTCCTTTATTTCATTTCCTTGGTTGTTCGTGGAGGTGGGAACACCTAAACGGGGGTCTGACTGAGGAAAACCCCTATACATCCACCCAACATTCTCCTTTTTCTATGTGTAGGAGTATGTTCTTTTCGAGGGATCAACTGGCGAATGAATTCCTTGGTGAGATCCTCCTTACTCTCTTCACTTTTGTATATTTTATTTATAATATTAGAGAGTATTTTATTTAATTAATCA
>VDFB02137391.1:0-85657 GCA_007258455.2 Sequoia sempervirens
TGCGGACATCCCAAACAAAAGTGCATTTTTAGAAATAAATATAAATTAAAATGTCAAATTTAAGTTTTTAAACAGCATCATCCTACGGTAAGAATTCAAGGCTGTCATTTTCAAAGACACGCTCAATAAGACGGACTACAGTTTTCTCATCGACGTGTGTTGCGCATTAATGCCTCTTCTCCGATTCACTAACGCCACAACAAAATATGGTCATTTATAATCCATAACAAATTTTGACATAAAAATAAAGTAACAATAAAAATAAAATAAAACAACTTTAAATTATATATTTATTTTAGATAGATGTGTTTAATAAGATATGTTTATTAATTATACTTAATTTATTAAATAAAAAATAATAATTTTACTTTATCAAATATATTTTAATTATTTTATTTTTTATATGTTGAGATTTAACAATTATATTCTAATTTTGTATTGTAATCATTTACATTTTTAAATATTTTAATTATAATTATTATTAAAATTATTATTTTAGATATTATCTTTATGCATAATAACAATCTAATATTATAGTTGGAATGAGTTTTCCACAAGCTTTTGGATTCAACAATGTATGATTTTGTGTCAAAAACATACACAATTGAATCCAAAAACTTGTAACAATCAAATATTATGTAATTACATAACATATATGAATTAGAATTATTAATATCTATATATTATGACTATATGAAATATATAAATATTAGATAATAAATAAGAGTTCATAATAAGCAATATAGTATTTAGATGATAATATAGTAAGCAATAAATATTAAAAATAATTATCATTTTTCTATTGTATTATTAATCAATATAAATATCTTAAAGATATCTACTTAAAAATATATTTTTTCTTTATATAAATTAATTTTTAATTATTTATCTAATAATTATTTTATGTATTTCTAAACTATTTTATAATTTATATTTCTAAATAAATGTAATCTTTTTTTCTCAATATAAATAAAAAGATGTCATTAATATTTTTTAATTTACAACTTAAATTTTTAAACAATAATTAATTATATAAATAATGTTTTATTCACTTATTTAAAACTTACTTATTTTATTCTATCAATAGTTTAAAATAAATCTAAAAAAATAAATAATTAAAAAATCACCTATAATAATATTTAAAAATTTATATAAATAATTAGATGAAAAAAGCTATAACACAATCAAAAAATCCAGAAATTAACAATCTTTAGCACTATGGATTGTGGAAATCTAATAGCATTAATAATTATCTTGTTTATAAAAATATTTTTTATTGACATTTTTTTTTTTTAAATACTTTTTATTTATATAACGTTCATTCTAATAAACACAAACATTTTAATGAAATATACATACTCCAAAATTTAGGAGTGAAAGTTTAAACTCCCTTAAAATTTAACATAATTAAACTTAAAATATAATATTATAATTTTTAAAAAGTTCCTTTCAGCTATTAAATGCAATACATTTATGTTAAGACATTAGTTTTAGCGTTGAGTTTGGCATTACGTCTCTAAATAAATTTCATTTGAGTTTTAAAATTAAATATATAATTTTTTTCTTCGAAACAATAACCTATTTAATAGGTGAATTATAAAGATAGAAGAATCCAATGGAAAGGGAATAATAGGTCTAATTAAATAAAGTAATTAATAATAAATTAATCTAGATTAAATAAAGTAATTATATCATAGATAATAATAAATAAAGAGAAATTTTATTTATAATTCAAGAATGTGTCAATTGATGAAAATAATCTTTAAAATCTACAATTAAATTTTCAATTTGTCTTAAATGTGTGTAGGTCTAAATTTGACAATCAACTCTACATATCAAATTATTTTTCAACTTGATTATTTATTCGAACTTGTCTTTAATTGCTAAGATATAATTTATCATAAACAAAATTACATAAAAATTCAATACATATATTAAAATAATTTTGTACAAAATTTGATGGTCTATTTAAAACCTCATCTTTCATGTGATACCATCTTCATAAAAGATTGATTATATTTTACAATAGAAAGAATTAAATACGACCATACAATCATCAAATTTAGGCCATAGCCATGTGTATAGATTTGAATTAGAATATTCTTCTCTACTATATGCTAGATTGACTTTGTTGTTGTATATCTAGTTTGCAACTATGAACTCACTCTATACATATAAACAAGATATTTGATTATATCTAGATTATGCTATGTTGATTCTCAAGAAATGAGCTAATATAGAAAGATATTGTCTTTCACACTCTCATAGTTTTTCTATCAAGTTGCAATATATAAAAATACCTTGATAGATTGTGTGTTTCAGAGATGCACATAAATTCTAGAATGATCACTAGATGATGTATAGGTGATAGAATGAGTGTGATTAGATGTGCTAGATCCCTGCATGATTTCAATGATTGAATTTGAATGAGAATGATTACTCTTGTGATTCTCTATGTGCTAAGAGGTATCCCCTATGTGTTGAAATGAACACAAATTGATGTCCTTTGATATGTGGACATACCATTAGATTGCAAAGATTTGTGTATAGTTAGCTTGGGAGAAAAGCATAAAAAGAGTTTAATCAACTATATTTTTTTTATTTCAGTTGTGCAATTAGATGGATAAAGGTCATTACTACAAGGATAACCTCATAGTTATAGACATAACCTAGACCACATAGCAAGGTTGGCAAAGGATAAAGGTTGTTGTTACAAAGATAACCTCATAGTTATGGATCGGGATAAGATTGATGATTAAAATCAGATAATAAGCTAATTAGATTGAAACTACAAACACATAAACATAGGAATACACAATGAATATAAGACTAGGTCTGAAAAAGTTAAATACACAAAACTAATTGCACATAGAATGTGAATAAAAATACAAACATTTTTTATTATATAAACATATTAAAACAGCACTCCAAACTAAGCACAAAACAAACTAGGAAAATACAACAGAATTATATTTTTCACCATGACACTAATGTTGAGAATTCTTTGGCAATAATCTAAATACCGTGGACGAAAATACCTTCCTGACAAGCGAATTTTAATTATATTTTTAATTGAATAGCGTAGATTTACCTGGAACCCTTGTCCCTAATCTGATTTCCACTAAATAATAGATTAAAACTTTAAAGCTTAGGTTACTTTCATCTTAAAATAAAATAAGATGAAACTTCTTCAGCGCCTACTTTCTCACCACTTGTTTAATATATCACCATTGTTGGCCGTCTTGTAGCATTGGAAATGTAGATATGATTGTAACCTCTGTGGTGAAGCGACACCAGACTCAGACAAAGTCAGCTGAGAAACCAAATTAAGAATTTGTTCATCCCGTTTCTCTCCAACATCGCCACATGGCACGCATTCCCGTTGCATTTTCCGGATCATTTGGGCCACACATTTCATGTCCTCGCATCATTCCCCTCAGATTTTTTTTGTTATATTACTGTTCAATCATCATTCAAGTAAAATATGAAAAAGAAAAAGACAGAAACGATCATTATAAATACCTTATTAGAAGTCCACTTTGGAAGATCAAATGATCACTGAAACTCAAATTGTTAGAAGCATTTAGTTAGCCTATCAGTACAGCCCCTTAGAAGATCAATTGAGATTTTTTTCTCTTAGTCATTTTCAATTTCCTGCCTCTTTCTTTCTATCAAAGCTCTTCTTAGTTCTGTCTGGGATATTTGTGCATACCAGACCAAGACCCAAAAAGTCAAAAACTGAATATTATAAACAATGGCTAAGGATAGCCCTGTTAAATCCAAGAAAAGATCCCCCAAAGTTGTGAATAGTTCAATTGTGAATGCCATCAACAACAGCTGTCTAACATCAGACATGGATTCACCGGAAGCGCACCCTGTTTTTTGCGACACAAGCTCGGAAAGACATAGAAAAAGATTTGTAGGAGTTCGACAGAGGCCATCAGGTCGATGGGTTGCAGAGATTAAAGATACCATTCAAAAGATCAGGCTGTGGCTGGGCACCTTCGATACGGCGGAGGATGCAGCTCGCGCTTACGACGAGGCCGCGTGTCTGCTGAGAGGCAACAATACAAGAACCAATTTCTGGCCTTCTCCTTCCCCTCAAGCCCATGGGACTTCTGCCTTGCCATTCAGGACGGCTCATCGGCTTCTGCTCAGGCTCAAGGATGCAAATGCCAGAAAGAGTAATGCCGGTATGATTGTTAATGACAAATCTTCAGAAGAAAATAGTCTTTGTAATAAGTTTATGCAATCAAAAATCAAGGCGAAAGCCCAGTCGATCAACTCTGACGAAGAAACTTTAAAAGGATCGGAACAAGTCCTCAGCTCGCCTTCAGGTAAGTTAAATTACAGTATTGGTAAAGATGAGTTTTTGGGTACCAGTAATTCTGTGGTGGAAATCCCACTTCACTGTAATGGTGATATTTCGGATCGAAGACCAGAAAACATAGCTGCTGCTGTTACAAATAAAGGCGTACCGGAAATGGTCAAGCAAGATTGTAATGAAGGTAGCTGTCGTTTTACTGCCAGTTCTGTTTCTATGAATAGCTGCTCGCCTACTGGTCGAGCTCTTTCATCTGTAGAGTCTGTATATGATGTCGATATAGATATAAATTTCTGTGTAAATGGTGTCCATAATTGTCTGGATTTAGTTGGAGCTGATGAATTAGCAAGTGGGTACTCTCCCTTCGCCATTGCTGCAGGACTTGAGAATCCAACCAATAACAACATGCCCTACATCTTCATGGAGGGAGAATCGTATGACTGTGTGGGAGCTATGCCTGGAGAACAGAATTCCTCTCTGTTGAGGGAGGCCGTTAAGCGAAATATGTATGAAAGAAAAATCCCCGCTTCGCTCTACGCCATGAATGGGATTTCTGACTACTTTCACTATACCAGAGACTTTGCAGCGTCGCCAAATTTAGCTGAGATTTATATGTCTGGAGGTAGCGATGAAATCTTTGAGAGGTCATCTGAGATGGTAAACCCTAAACCAAGTGAGTTATCATCCCCTTCTTCTGATGAAGAAGATAGCCTGGAGATGCTGTGGAATTCATTGGAATTGGCTCCCATTTGTGCTGTCAATTGATTTGTAGATAATGGTTGTTCAGAGTGATGGTGTTTTAATTCACTTGTCAATTATTATCAATTAAAATTTAAAATATTGAGTCTGTATTACTAGTGAACAGCTTTATACACGGCACATGTTTTGACGTAATCCTTGACCTCCAAGTTTGTTTCGACTTGGTAGTGAGAAAGCCAATTCTTATAAAATAAACTTTACTATAAACAAACTAGATGTTCTAGTATTTGTAATTAAGGGCATATAATAACTATGGTAAATCTTGTTGAAGGTTTTTTTTCATGAAATGGTTGTTATAGCTGCGCACCCTATTTATAATTTTAGTTAGAATTAAATAGTTTTTATTAAAATTATTTTATATATATATATATGATTTAGTTATAATTTTTTATTTCATATTTGAAATTCATAGTTGTAATTATTCTATGTTTTTAATAAAATATAGTATTTAATGATTTTTTTTTTAATAGTTAAAGTTTTTCATTAAATTTTGAAATGTTTATATTCAAATAAAGTTAGTTTAATGTTAGATTTTAATTACTTGAAAGTAATTATTATATTGAACACTAAAATGTAGTGTTCTATTTACTTTAATTTAACATTTTATTAATATAGAAATCATCATACAAGTCAAGGTATAATTCAACTTTAGGTTAGATGTCTACCATAAAATAAATTACTTTTTTTCATTATGACAAATTTGAAAGTTTCTATTGAAAAAGTGACAATTACTAAAAGTGACTCTACATTGACTTATTTTGGTTCATATTTTATAGAGTAGTTTAGTATAAATTAATTTGATTACAAGTTGTTATTGATTAGATTAGGCTCAAGTGACTCCTAGACTTTTAGGAACCTTGTTTAATATCTCACATAGTCTCCCTTCCTAAATATTGTTCTATTGAAGAATTTATTTAATTATAATTTATTGTCTAAAAGTGCCTCTACATTGACTTATTTTGGTTCATATTTTATAGAGTAGTTTAGTATAAATTAATTTGATTACAAGTTGTTAATGATTAGATTAGGCTCAAGTGATTCCTAGACTTTTAGTAACCTTGTTTAATATCTCACAGTCTCCCTTCCTAAATATTGTTCTATTGAAGAATTTATTTAATTATAATTTATTGTCTTATGTTCTATATTAAAATTACAATATATTTTATTTTCACAATTGAACATTTAGTTATCTAATATATTATATTATATTTACATTCTACATATTTAAAAATATGATATATAATAAAAATAAATGTAAAAATGAATAAAATAATTAAATATTAATAATATATATATTAATGACAATTTAAAGACCGTTCTTGTCCGATTAATCCAGTTCTCTTGACCATCATATTGACATTTTAACATTGTTGGTTAGGTACTACCTACCCTAACCATATAAGCCCAAAATGGCGAGTTGGATTTCTGTTGAAATCTTCACCAACACTATCGTGTGTTTAATGAAATGTTTCCCTTTAGGCATTGGAGGGCTTAGGGTTAATTTTTAAAGAGACTTTCATTCTCTTGTCCTTTTGAGCAGGCATATTTGCAAATAATGTTTTATTGTTTTTGACCTACGCGGTGCCTTGTACTTCAACATTTCCCTTAGGTGTCTTTTCCTTACTCCTTAGTCACCTATTTTTGATTTACTGAGATGATAGACATCTCTCCTAAATCAAAAGGGTTCACCCGTTATATCGGCTTGGCCGAATAAAATCACTAGGATTGCCTAGTGTCTTTCTCATAACACATGCCATACACGAGGTCACTAGATGGTGTATAACGTTTATTTATATATTATTTTTAACTATTAATACATATTTTAATATTCTAATATCTTTATAGTAGAAAATAATTAATTTAAATATTATATAAAATATATATTTGTTTTTCAATGTTGATAAAGTAAAATAATCATATTTATTTGTTTTTATTTAATATATATATTTTTAATGTAATTATTATTATATTTTTATATAATAAATTTTTTTTAGACTGCGGGAATCGGTCAGGTAAGGTATCCGTACTTTTTTCACGTGACACGCCCTCCGGGTTTGGGGGGAGACTAGACCTACCTCTAATTTTTTTTCTTTCTTTTTTTAGACTGCAGATCGATCGGGTATCCATCCCCCTATGAACTGCAGTGCGTCTGGTAAACTCTTTTCATGTGACCAGTGGCTCTTGCCTGCAACAAATATGAAATTTAGTAATAAAATCTTTGTAGGGATTTGAACCTTCATAACAAGAATCCCAATGACACCATTTAACCATCACACTATGGCATTACCAACATTTACTCTATTTTATTTAATAAATTAGTAATTTAATATTTTAAACAGATAATTATATCAACAATATAAAATTTAACATATTAAATTATTTCAATAATTTAATATTTTATTTTATATTATGAAATATACAACCTTTCCAATTACAAATTTTATTTTTTCTTATAATTTGAATAAACTTAAATATATTATGAATTTACTCATGACAGCCCTAAATATTTTTTCTATATATTTTCCACCACACTCTACAATATTTTAATAGGCTTTTCCTCTTTCTACATAAAATACCACAATCATGATAAATATGGATAGATCTAAGCATGTGATAACAAAATTTAATTTATTTATTTTATTACACTAAATCTATTATAAAAAAAATAAAATAAAATAATGTTTTTAAGGAAGAAGACAATGTCATAGGTAAAAATAAAATGAAAATTATTTCATTTTTATTTCACATATTTATGTTTATTATTAAATATTAATATTAGGATTTTTATTTAATATTAATATTTTGATATGTAAATGGTTGTCAATTTAAGTTAAAAAGTGAGAGTTACTTTTAATATGATCACACTATTACAATCCATTCCTTGAAATGTCTATGGACATAACTCTTAATGTAGCATACACATCTTTTGAAAAATCTACATAAAAGATATTGAGAGATATCATTCTCAATATTGTCATTTTTAATTGGATTTGTGTTTTAAGTGGAACAAGCTAAAGTGGAACAAACACCTTGACAATGATATCTCTTTGTGTCTTTTATATAGATTTTTTCAAAGATACGTATGTTAATTTAAATATATTACTTATATATACATATATACTTATGAGAGTATCTTCAAAATAATGTAAATAAAATAATTTATACATGAATTAGATAAATAATGTATATGTAATATAAAAAATAGATAAATATACAAGTCAATATAAATAATTTCTTACATTAAAGATAAATCTAACCATGTAAAGGATATAATATATCATATTCATTATCTATTATTATTTTATATTCTATCTTTATTGTAATATAGAATTATTATCTTAATTACATATTTAATCATATAGTTATTTTAGTAATATTATCTAGTGTTTTTATTTATTAAAGTATATTAAAATTATTTTCTAATTAAATAATACATAGAATTAAATAAAAGTATAAGTCAAAATAAATATTTGATGATATTAAGATAATTTTTTAATTATGTGATGATTATAACGTATTATAAATTTATATTTTATCTTTCGGTGTATTAGAAAGATATTATCTTAACATGTTCATTTATCACTATAGTAAAAAATGGACATGATCCTGGGGGATCACCTTGTGGTGTAGTGGTGAAGTGGTTGCACTACTATTAGTGCAACCAAAGTTCAAATCCCCGCTTGGCCGAAACTGGTGTATATCGGTTTGAGCCCGCCTTGATGGACATGTTGGAGGTTGCGTACATAGGTGATTGGTACGTGTATGGCAGTGGAGGATGGAGGGAGGTGCTCAGGAGGAGCTGGTGATCCCTAGGGGGTAGCTGACTGTGCCAAACCCTCGTTGGGCTGGAGTGCTCGCAGACTTGTGCCAGACCCACAATGGAGTGTGTTGCTCACAGATCTAGTTCCTTGGCATGTGTTGCTCACAGACTCTGTGTCGGACCCACGCGGGTCTTTTTCTCCTTCGGGCTCAGTCCTTGCTGGGATTTTGTGCTCGCGGGTCTAGCTTGTCAAGATTTAGGGATGAGGTCCCCCAATTTGTGGCCTCATTAGTTCATAGCTCCAGTTCAAAAGCGCTCACCAATCAAGAAAAAAATGGACATGATCCTTGCTAAAAGTTTAATTATAACTATTTTATGTCGATAAATATAATTTAGTAAGAATGTAGTTAAGCCAATGTTTTAGTTTTGGATCTTGTTGGATTTAAAAAGGGAGTAGGAGTTTTCCAATGTATTAGTATAAATATAATATAGATGTGGGATAATCCCTCACAAGAAAATTTACATTTTCCTCAAGGTTGTGATGTTTAATCTTTGTCGACTTACAATAAAGAAAACTAGAAAAGAATAATTTTTTATTGTCATCCTTCAGATGTATCAATTTTTAGTGTTTTTTGAGTCTAGTGAACCATGGAGGCAAGAATGAGATAAATTAGACATAGGGAAACATGGGTAAATCACATAATAGGCATAGGTACAAAGAAAATATGGATGAGAAAGGTGTAAAACTTAGATGAAACAACATGATAAAGGAAATTGATATTACAAAGGTTTGGTTCCATGCTAAATAATGAAGGATGAATTGAGCCTATAGAAACTATACATAAGATGATCCAAAGAATGTAAGCTTAATATAGCACTAATCGTAATATAATAATCATAAATTTATATTTTAATGGGACCCATTAATATATATCATATTGGTTGCTAGAGAATCTAAGACAATAAGAATTTAAGGAAATCAAGAGTATAAGAGTTGCAAAAATTAAATTTGATAAAATTATGATTCTAGGGATGCAACTAATAACTCCAATTGTTTAAATCTCTAAATAGATCCTAATCAATTGATTTTTTATATCATGATCCCTTGAGTCATGAACCTTCAAACTATTGCATCCCCTAGTGTCACTATCCAACTAAAAAATAGTTCCAAACTAAAATATCTTAGCTAAAACTGTGGCCCCACACATATGACATTGTTCCTTATTAAAAATCACCTCCATACAAACATAATTTACTTAACTCATACAAACAAGATTCTTTGTTAATTTCAAATGTAAAAATCATTGGAGAGAGGCTTGTTCTTTTTATGTAGAAATGTGAGCCATGGTTTTCCTCATTTGATGAAACTAACAAGAGATTTGTCCCTCGATTACACACTACAACCATCAAAGCTCTAACAAATTAAGAACTACTCTCATTTCAAAGTTTCATTGAAAGAGGCTCTTGATTCTATATTATATATACCCTTATATGAATTAGTGTCTAGAGCTATAGGAAAAGTATCACCACCATCATCATTAGAGGCCATTACATTTGTATTATCAACAAAAAAAATTTCTTCCTCTTCCTTATAAACCCTTTATAGTGCTCCATATTATCATTGTTCTTACATCCCTTTTTAGATCTAGAAGTAAAACTAGATATCTTTTGATTGATCCCATAATAGTGTGTCCAATTTGTGGGATATCATGATTTTTTTCTAAAATAAAACATTTTATAGAAAAATTAACAAATTTAATAGCCTAAAGGGGTTAGATCAAACCTTCAATAGAGTCTCTTCTACATTTATCAAAATGTTGAAAAAAAAAAGTCTATTTATCCTTTCATGGATCAAATGAAATCATTTAGGAATGCCACTTTGTACGTATGTAGCCCTTAGAATCAGCTTTCTAAAAATTAAAACATGTATTATGCTTTACTTCATATCTATATATTTTATTTTATAATGAATGTAATTATATCATAAAAAATAATGACCTATATTCAAAACACTAGGAAAAATCAAACTTTGTTAGCTAAATCTCTCAAATGTTATACACTTCACATAGATTTCATTGTTTAAGTAAATACAGAAAAATAATAATTTTGATATATATGTTAAAAGAAAAATGAGTCATAGAATAATATAGATCTAAAATTTTGTTAATAGTAATTCAAAATTTATAAGCTAGTTAATATAATACTATCAAAAATATTTGTGCACATAATGATTTGGTTTTAAAAGCCACGAATGGATTTGAGATAATTGAACTATCTTTCTTGGTTGTGGGGATGCTGCGCGTGAGGCAGTAGGGATAAAGTGGACATTTGATAAAAAAATAAACAATTTTCCTGATGTTGTGGAGAATCTATAAGATTGACACTTACCAAAGCAATGATCATGCATGCATATCTATGTAAAAACATCTCCTACAATTCTCATACACATTGAAAATTGGAATTGGAATACACAAATTTTCTAAATAACAACCGAGGGAGGTGTTACTTTATATTAATTAATCCCTCAAAGGAAATTCAAGTTCCATGGATTCCACAGCATCTCTACGCCATCTGCTCCCTCTGCAGAATCAGAAGAATAGGGCGACGAACACGTTTCACTCTGTTCAGGAGTCTGATAAATCTGATCACCATTGCCAGCCTTGAAATCCTTAGACAAGTTTAGTGCAGGCTCGCTGGTACAACGAAAATACTCAGAGATCCCATTCATTGCGTACAGAGAAGCCGAGATTTTCCTCTCATAAGTTCTCCTCCTCATCGCCTCTCGAAACAATGAAGAATTATATTCTCCCAAATCTACAACCGATCCGACACAATCAGACGGTTGATCCTCCATCAAAATGTTGGATATGTCGCTCTTGGTGGGCTCTGCAATTTCTGCAGCAATTGCAAATGGGCAATACCCAGTTATCATTTCCTCGCTACCCATTAAATTCAATCCATCAATCGTGTCCTTTTCGACTTCATTTAGGGTTTCTACAGATGTAAGGCCCTCTCCTGCAGGGGAGCAGCTATCCATACAAACAGAACTTTCAGCTGTGTCCATCAGCACAGTATTACTCTCTTCTTGCAGCTCTTCACTGTAAGTCTGCCATTGTTCCAGAGAATTTTGAGGAACACTGGTTGGGTCGGTGTCATTACCATCAACAAGCCCCTCACCCATGGAGTTACTTGGAGTAACCGGCAAGTTGGTCAGGCTGGAACCTATGAGATCACCATTGCTTTTAATGCAAGAGGGCTTCTCTGAAGGTAGGTCGAGTATTTGGGAACTCTTGGCATAATCAGCCTGCACGTTGTCATCAGAGCTGAATGACTCGGCTTCCACCTTAATTTTTGACTGTAGAAACTGATTGCGGAGACAATTGGGCTCCGAACGATCAGAATTGGAGAGCATATGAGGATTAGAATTAGAATCCATAATCCTGTTTCTGGCATTGGCATCCTTGAGCCTGAGGAGGAGCATCCTGGCAGTCCTGGAGGGCAAGGCGGAGGTCCCATGAGTATGAGGTGAAGGAGAAGGCCAGAAATTGGTTCTGGTATTGTTGCCTCTCAGCAGGCAGGCGGCCTCATCATAAGCCCGAGCTGCATCCTCGGCCGTGTCGAAGGTGCCGAGCCACAGCCTGATCTTTTGAATGGTGTCCTTAATTTCGGCCACCCATCGACCCGATGGCCTCTGTCGAATTCCCACAAATTTCTTTTTATTTCTCCCCAATCTTCTGCCCAAAAACTCTGGGTCGGGTATGGATATATCTTCTGACATTTCCTTAGCCATTTAGTAATATTGGAATGAATCAGAGTCCCTAGTACTACTACTATGACTAAGATAATAGGAATGAGTAACAGTTGATAATAAAGCTTAGGGATTGCAATTGGAGAGTACACCTTACAGCAGGTGGAATGAGTGTAGTCCCTGCCAGTTTTAGAAGTTCAATAATCTTTTCGAGGTTGAAGCACAATGCAATACTCGAACATTAACGTATTAGGCATCTGCAGCAGTGGCAGCATTCAATTTGGACTCTCAATAAGCCAATGACAAAAGGTGAATGGAATCAGTCAGCCTCTTTGTAGAATCACCAATTGTCCAATAAAAAGATGACAGAGGATTTCCTTGGGTATTATTAAAATCTAGAGGAAAGCGACGTTTGATTTCCTGTTACTTCAGCTATTACTCCTAACCTGAATTTCCAACCTGGATTTATAACCGGGTATGGAAGAGTTTGTTTGTGATATCATAATTCCAATTTCAGTTGGTTAAATTGAATTCTTTAAGGAATTGAATGGTGCGGCCGGAATCATATTCAAGAAGATACTGCGGGTGTTGGTGTGACACATGGCAGATTTTTTGAGGCTATTGCAATTATAGAAAAATTAATTTGGATGCCAAGTAGAATTTGTCTGGATTCTGCTGTAATTAACGACACCCTATATGCTTTGGTTAAAAAAAAAATGCGAACCATAACACTATCATTAATCAGAGGTTATGTAGTTTGTGCTAATATGTTCCTGTAAACTAATTTACATCTTATGTTTCTATTGATAGCGCTATCTTAATTCTTGGTATTTTCATTCTTGTACATATATGAGACATTTTGTAATGGCAGGAAAGGGTGAAGTGTAATAATTTAAGTGTGTTAATAATTTTAAATCTTTTATTTTAAATTTTACATCTATCTATATATTAAAATATTAAAATTTAATAATAAACATAATATTTTTAAAATAAGTAGCACATAAAAATAAAGATATGTTCCAATTTAAAATATGTGGATAAATATTTGATAATATCTTTTTATAATTTCTTAAGGACAATGACCTCTACAATAGTGATAATGGATTGCATAGATAGAACAAAGTAGATGATGTCTACTCAGAACAACACATCTTTCACCCTTGCTAATGAAATATATCAAAATATTCCTAATTTCATGATAAAAAAAAAAAATTTAATGGGGAAAAGTTTAATGGACTACCCTCTTTGTGGGGAAATAAACTCTAGAGAGTGACAATAGTATGATTACATGAAGTGATGATTACATCATTTTCAATCAATTCTCAAGAAAAAATTATTTTATGGTGGATTGCGGTATGAATTTGTAGGGTAAGATGCAAGATGATAAGTTTGTCTAATTGCTACCTTGTAACACATTCGATCAATTTTTTTTTAAAATGAGTTTGGCACTGATAAGTTCAATGAGTTATGCCTAGAGGGTGTTCCCCCTTGTGTGATAATCTGTTCTTTACTTGAATTTTTGTAAGAAGGGATTTTTTTCTCTTGAATTTTGTCCAAAAATATCTCAATACCATCTTTCTTATTCCCTAGGTATATTTTACATGCAAAACCAAATGAGAGATAAGGAAATTTCAAAAAGAGTGATTTTGATGTGCTTATATGCTTTATTGAAGTTGCAATGGTCACTTTGAGATTTGTATTTTCTTATTTTTTATTTTTATGTATTATGATGGAATGAAAGGCTTCTTTCTTCTTGTATGGTTTTTTTTTTTTTTTTAATGTGAGAAGTTGTAAGTAAGACTGGTAAAATAATCTATTTTACTCTTATTTTTTTATTAAAGGATAATCCCACAATAATGAGTCTCACTATTTGACCAAATTAGGACATTGAAATCAACATTTTTAACTAAGTCTTCACTTTTGGAGACCTATAGTAGCTAAACCACTAAGAATTTGAAGATGATGTGAACTAGTAATTGTGACAATTTGCGTAAATTCTAAATATATATGTTTTAATTTTTTTTAAATAAATTGAATATTTTATGTAACTTTTAATAAAATTTTAGTAGTAAACCTTTTTTTTTAAAAGTGATGTTTATGTCATAACACAACATTTTTTTTCTAGAAAGGATAAAATTCTAATTTTTAAAATATAGATTTGTAACATCAATATCTACTACATGGGTATTTTTTCATAAGTTTGCTGCATGTATATATTTTAATTAATTTTTGAAGTCAGGGTAATTATAATTTAGACATAGGGGTATGTTGTAACACATATTTTGTTTCGTATATATCGAAAAAAAAAAAATTGAAACAAGGACATCAATACCTAGTGAAAAAATATTTTTTGGGGTTTTTCAGTATGAAATACTATTTCTATTTTTCCACACATGTAGAACAAAAAACCTAATGTTTGGTGAAAAGCCTATGTTCAATAAAAATTAGAAAACAAATACAAGTAAAATAAAAATGTATTAAAATTATACTTGTTGGAAAGCTTGTTTAGAGGACTCTAATCTTGCAAATTATCTTGTCAAGTTAATTCCATTTGAAGGTCCAACCTAACATTTGAAACTGGAATTTCTGAGGAAAATTTGAAGTAGACATTGAAAGTGTCTACCTTTAAAAGGCCCTTTGTTCCAAGGTCCTTCAAATGAAGATACCTTCATTTCAAGGTCTTCAAGGACATTCATTCAAAGGTATGTTTTTCCAACAAAAAGAATATAAAAAACTTTTAAACAAAGGTAATTTCTAAAAATAGAAAAAACTAAACTGCAAATGAAGGTCCTTTTTCTTCCTTTTATAGAAATTTCATAAAAGGAATGAATGGAGACTTTCATTTGAAGGTCTCATTTTTTCCTTTTTTGAAAATTACCTTTGTTTGAACGTTTTTTTATATTTTCAAACTTTAAATGAAGGTCCACCTTCAAATGAGAGTTATTTTCGACATACCTTCAAACAAAGGTGTTTTAAGTTGTTACTTGCATCCAAGATTGAAATTTTGATGTTCCAAGTTTGAGACCCATTATTGTAGGATGACCCTAAAATAACACGTGAACTAATTATCTATTTGAAATTAATTTTCTCTATTTTATTTTTTCATACAACCAACTTTATATTTTTGAGATTTTTTTGTTTTCAGTAAAACCTTTAAAAAATATCTAACTTATTTGTACCACTAGTTCCTCCTTGTAATAGTTTCTCCTTGTCATTTTATTATTTGCAATTTTCATGGCTAATCAGTAGAAGCTAAAGGTTAGGGTTTTCAAATTTTAAATATTTCTTTTTATTGTTACCTTCCCTTAAGAGAAGTAGCAACTCTTTGATGTTAACTTTTTATTTATGTTTGTTCTTTGTGATTGCATGGACAAATGTGCATACTACTCCAAATAGGAAAAATGACCTTTGATATCGTTCATAGAGTGAAGGGTGGTTGCCGCTTGTGTATAATTCGTGTTACCTCATTCACAATGAATGAAGGTAGAATACTAGTGTTGATCATCTTTATCAAAATGAAGCTCAATCCTTAGGATCAAATTTTAGATTGCTATTAGAATGAGCATTTAATCATTCAACATAAAGAATCCCCATTTTCTTTATATACATGTGATGCTTGCATAGGTTGTTTACACCAGTTCATTTGCATGCACATATCATTCTTAGAATGTAAACTATGAATATATTTTACTAGCCAAGCATCAAACATGGTAAGTCAATAATCAACATTTCTTCTAGGCTCGACTAATGATAATATTTGTTATAAACCAACCAAATAGTCATTCAACTATTAGTCATTTTTTAAATGAAAGTAGCTTGAACTTATATCCATATCAATTTCCCCATAGAAACTTGGATATTTGTCTTAACCCGAAACAATAATTTAAATGATCCATCTTGTATGTGATTGGAAATGATAAGCATGGCATTTGATTCTTTTGTTTGCACAAAAAAGGATACTAGTACTATCTAGATAATTGTATAACCATGATGATAGAACATTGACCATTTACATGATGTACTAGATAACTTCGCACTGTTAACGAAACATATTGGCATAGTAACTTGTAAACTTCTACAAACAGTATTTGTTTTGATACAAACAACATTTTTTTGATACAAATGCATTGTTTTGCTACAAATAGTATTTTTTTTTTATACAAACAACAATGTTTTGATACAAACAACATTGTTTTGATACAAAAAGTAATGTTTTGTTACAAAAATAATTTGTTTTGATACAAACAAAATTATTATGATACAAACAACATTGTCATGATACAAAGAGCATTGTTGTGTTACAAAAAACACTTTAGTATGTGAAAACTATTCAAACAAATTTGTTCTTATATCTTTGAAAAGGGAAAATTTACATCTTGTATTATTGTTAGACAATATGATAATATGTGGCATTATTTTGAATGAAAGGAATCTATTATAATGGATTTCATTTCAAAATGTATGCACAAATATATTAACTTAAGTTGGAAAATATATGTGTATGCACATAGACCTTCATCTATGTACATACACATACTTGTGACATACCTTCTTTTTTTACTTATCTAATTTATTCTTAAATGAATATTGAATTACATTGAATGTAATTATGTGACATGTGTTTGAAATGAATGGATAATGTATTGAACAGATCCTTTAAATTTATTTTATTTTATTAAGTTAGGGAAATAATTAGAATAAATTTATTTTTCATAGATATGTATGTAAAGAATATTCCCTTGTTTGAGTAGAATAGAAACACCTAAGTTGAATAGAACACCTCAGGGTAGATGTTTCTAGAAGGGTAGATAGTTGCTAAGGTATAACTTGTGTTGTTAGAAAGTTTCCTTTTGGGATGGGTGCCAAAATGGAGTTTAGAGAGTATAATGGTGTTGTTAGAAAGTTTCCTTTTGGGATAGTTGCTAAGTTTCTATCTTTGTTGTTGCAACTAAAATTTTAGGCTTGGCCAAGCAATTAGTCCATTATGTATGTATGGACTTTGTGATAACACTCTCTGCCATTCCTAACATAGATCTTGCATTTTTCTAATCATAGATAGAGATGCATGTTGATGTTTGAGCACACACTAGATTCCACCTTGTAGATTGTTTTCTTGCTAAACTTTCCATGCAAGATCGGGCATTCTTCAAGTTGGAAGAATTTTGGGGAAGAATAAGCTTCATGGTTGGGTGGTAAAGCACTTCAACCATGTTCTCGTCCACTAGTGGAGGTGAGCATCAAGAGGAGACCTTTGATGTTTTCATGATTATCATGGACTATGATGTAACCTTGATGTAAAATTGTATACTGTATTGAATTTGTGGCCCAATGAGCCAAGTCAACTTGGATATTGTAATTGTCAACTTATTTTAATTAGACATGTGTTTCTATGATTGGAAATAGCTACTAAGTTATGTCTTTTTAAAATTAAATATTCATAATTTCATTTTCAATAATATAATTAAGTAATAATTAGAATTGGTTATTACATTTGGTATCAGAGCTTAGGGTTCAACTCTAGGCCTTTTGAGTTGACAATAGCCATGACTAGGGGATAGTTGACCCTTGACCAAATTGAGTTATCTTGAGAATTGATCAAACCTGGATTGAATGTAGGTATGGGAAGGTATAAGTTAGGAAGAAAGAAAGGGATGACTATTAGCACCTCAAACAAGAAATTCATCATTGAAGAATATACCAAGACTAAGGTTCAACCTGAAATTCTTGATGATGAGACTCTAGCTCAAGCCCTCACTCAAATTAAACTGAAGAGATGCAAGAAGATTGAGGAGTCAAAGTGAACCCCTAAGATTAAGAAGCTTTCTACAATTAGAGATTGGACTCTAGGGTGTGGACCAAACACACTCTTATTAACTAAAGGGGAAAAGTAGAGCTTGCGTGCTCAACCCTCCTCTTCTGAGAAAATTGATGTAATTTCTGACAAGGACCCAAAGGAGTTTCATCTCTAAGAATGAGAAAAATGACTAATGTAACAAGATTCTTTTGTAAATAAGGGCTTATTGTCCCACACTTAATATAGATAAAGCAAGATGTTATTTTTGGTTTGTTCAAGTGAAGAACTCCAAACATGTTTACTGTGCATGAATGTGTATGTCTTCAATGAATGAGTGATATATGCATGTGTATGTAATATTATGTGAATAAGAATGTTTACTCGTAGAACCCAATTTTAAGTTATGATGGATGTGAAATTTGATGCAGGTCAAGTGTAAGCTAGTACATGGTCACCACCAAGCAAGAGACGGGTGGTAGTGGGTTAGATAATGGACCAAACAAGAGGATGGAATATATTCTAGAGCTTTTGAATTAGAAAGAGGCTCATATGGATCATATAGAACATGAGGTTAAAGTGTCACACAAGGATCAGGTTCACAGGAATGTTGAAGTCAATCAGGGAGAAGGTGGTTGAAGAGAAGGCCCTCAAGGTCGAATTGAGGAAGAACTAGCAAAGGATCTCAAAAGGCTAGCATTGCCTAAGTTTGATCAGAAAACCATTACAACAAGAGCCAAGGCATGGATCATTGAGATGGAGAAATATTTTGGACTCTATAATCCATCTAATCAAACTAAGGCTACGTGGGCTACATATCAGCTTTCAGGGGAAGCAGCTACTTGGTGGGATAATGGAAAGACTGAAAGGAATCTTTAGCCTGTTGAGATTACTTGGGAACTCTTCCTCCAATCTTTCAGGAAGAGATGGTAATTGTAACTCTTTTTTGACAAGAAGGTGACAAAATTTCAAAACCTAACTCAAGGGAGCATAACTGTGACCCAATACTGGGAAAATTTCACCAACCTACTGAAGTATGTGCCCTACTATCAAGGAGATGAACTTTTTCATATCTGGAAGTTCATATTGGGACTTAGACCCCACATTGGAGCAGAAGTGGACATGCATGATCCTCTCACCATGAAAAAATTCTTCTTGAAGGCCACCAAATAGGAAAAGAAATTGTAGCAGTTATCAAATTACCACAATAATTCAAATCCTAAGTCATAGTTTGGGAACAAGCAGTTTCATAAAGGAGACAAGAACCATCAGATCTATAATATCAAGAGGGGAAGTGAGTCACAAGAGAAAGGGAAGGTGGTAGTGGTGGAAAGAGCAAGAAGGAAAATAATAACAAAGGAAAAGATGACCAAAAGTAGAAGGGCTTCAGAGAGGACAAGTCAGGAGGTCACAAAGGGCATCAAGATGGGTGCTATACATGTGGAGGTGATCATTATGCCTCAAATTTTCCACAACAGTTGAAGTCATGAATGGAAGGAAACTATCAACAATCTCAACATCATCAAATCCATGCTACAGTGAATAACAAACATGTAGAGTATCAAGCTTCACTAATACAGTTGATGGGTAAGCTCTATGGTTGAACTGTCTCTATTTTAATTGATACCAAAGTTACTAAATGTTTGATAGACCCTAGAATAATATCCAAAATTCCTATTAGACTTGGATACATGGAAAAATCATGGATGATCCAGTATGGAAATTGAGCAGAGAGGAGGGCAGAAACCTATCTCTTTTGCAGTGAGTTAGAGATTCCAACCTTCCAAACCTAGGTTAACCTATATGTGGCACCCTTAGGCTCATATGATGTAATTTTGAGGATAAATTGGTTAGTGGAGCATAATTCTATAGTGAACTGCAAGGATAATGTAGTTAGTTGTCTAGATAATTATGGGAACCTAGTTGAGATCTGTGGGATGAAAAAAATTTAGAGCTTAGATAGATCTATGCTATACAACTCAAAAAAGCTCATCAGAAGGGATGTGTTATTAATGTTGTGCATATCGATAACCCTGATAGCAAGGAATTGTATCTAGATGACTACCCTATTCTCAAGGAGTTCTAATATGTATTCCTTGATGAACGAGCATGGAGTTACCTCTGAAATGAGAATTTTAATTCTCTATTGACCTTGTACCAGGAGTTGAGCCTCAATCCAAAGCACCATATCAAATGACCACCAATGAACTCTATGATTTGAAGGCCCAGTTAATGGAATTATTGAACAAAGGGCTCATAAGACCCATTGTGTCTCCTTGGGGAGCACCATTTATCTTTGTGAAAAATAAGGATGGAACCTTTTGTCTGTTCATAGACTATCAGATGTTGAACAAGATGACCATCAAGAATCGATATCCACTCCCAAGGATTGATGAGTATTTTTTACAAAATGAAAGGAGCGACAGTGTTCTCAAAAATTGATCTCAGGTCAGGGTAACATTAGTTGAGAATAAAGGAAGAATATATTTTGAAGACTGCCTTTCAAACTGGTATGGACATTATGAGTTCACTTTGGTACCCTTTGGTTTGATTATTGCACCTATAGCTTTCATGAACCTCATGAGTAGTGTGTTCAAAGACTATTTGGATGACTTTGTTTTGATTTTCATAGTTGACATCCTAGTTTAATCAAAGTATTTTGAAGATCATGATAGGAACTTGATAGTTTTATAGTGGCTGAGAGAGAAGAAACTCTTTGGTAAGCTATCCAAGTGTTCATTTTATCAAGATAGGTTGCACTATCTAGGCCATATTATTTCAGTCGAGGGAGTCTAGGTAGACCCTGAGAAGATCAAGGTGATCTTGGAATGGCTAGTACCTCAAAATGTGTCATAAGTATGTAGCTTCATGGGCCTAATAGGATATTATAGAAATTTTATGCAAGGGTTCTCCCATATTGTATCTCCAATCATGCCACTCCAAAGAAAGGGAACATGGTTTGAATGGACCAAGAAGTGTGAACATGCATTCCAACTCCTGAAGGAGAGGCTCATGAAAACACTAGTGCTGACCATCTATAATCCTAATGGAAGATTCACTATAATCACAGATGGTTCAGGAGAGGGATTGGGAGTATCTCTAATGTAGGATGGACAAGTGGTAGCGTATGAATCAAGAAAGATTAAATAGCATGAGGTGAATTACACACCACATGATTTAGAGTTGGTTGCAATAGTTCATGCCTTATAGACGTGGAGGCATTATCTCTTGGGAAATTCATTTGAGATCAAGATAGACCATTTTGGATTGCAATACATTTTTACTCAGCCAAAAATCAATGCATGATAGAGAAGGTGGTTGGAATTCCTTAGTGAGTATGACTTCGGAACTGGGTATATAAAAGGAAAAGAGAGTAGAATTTGGTTGATTCTCTTAGTAGAAAATGATACTTGATAGCCATGATCTCAATAAGGTCTAATCTTAGACAACAAATGATACAACATTTACTAGGGGATGAGCACTATGAAAGAGTGAATAACACCTTAGCAAAGAATCTGTCAAATCATTGGTTTGATGGGTATGAGATCGAACTTGATAATATTTTGAGATACTAGAGAAAAATGTACATCCCAGACTCTGGAGAGATGAGGAAGTTGGTTCTAGAAGAGGTTCATAATGCACCTTATTTAGGACACCCTGGATTTTCTAGAATGATCGCAAAATTAAAAACTTTGTACATTTGACCTAAACTCAAGAAGGATGTGATGAAGTACGTACCTAGATGCTTGGAGTGTTAGTGAATCAAGGCTAAACATAGACATCCAGCAAGGCTATTGTATCCTCATGACATACCTAAGTATAAATGGTTGGTGATCAGTATGGACTTCGTATATGGGTTACTTTTGAGTAAGAATTGACAAGATGTTATCTTAGTTGTGATTGATAAGTTGACCAAGGTGGTGCACTTCATCCCAACAAACCTTGAGGATGGATTGTTGACCCTAGCCAAGAAATTTTTCCAAGAGATCTTTCATCTACAAGGAGTGCCAGAGAATATCATTTCTAATAGAGACACCTAAATGACCTCAAGATTTAGGACAACCTTGAATCCCACATTGGGAACCAAGTTAAATTTTAGCTCATCTTATTATCCTTAGATCAATGGGTAGATAGAGAGGGTGAATCAGGTAGTTGAATACCTCCTCCAAATGTATTGCATGGAACAATAGTATAAGTGGGAAGAATACTTGTCGTTGGTAGAGTTTTCTTACAATAACTCTTATCACACATCTCTAGGTATGACATTGTTTGAAGCTCTTTATGGGTGGAAGTTCCATACACCCATCAATTGGGATAGATTGGAAGACAAGATCATAGTAGGACCTAAAATGCTCAAAGAGATGGAAGAAAAAATGAGAGTTATTAAGAGCATAATGAAGGAGGTGGCAGACCGATAGAAAAGTTATGTCGACAAGAATAGAACTTTTAGATAGTTTGTGGTAGGGGATAAAGTCTTCTTAAAAGTTAGGCCACATAAAAGTTCCATTGCCTTTGGAAAGTCTTCCAAGTTAGCCCTGAGGTATGTGGGTCCGTTTGAAGTCTTGGAACTGATCAACCCAATTTCTTATAGACTTGATCTACCACCTACTCTAGCTCAACCTCATAATGTGTTTCATTTTTCTTTGCTTACGCCATATCATCTTGATGTAGCTCATGTGCTTGATTGGCAGTCCTTGTAGGTATAGGACCCAAGAGTGGTGCTAGCGAAGCCCATTAGAATCTTAGATAGATGCAACGTTAAGTTTCAGAGTAGAGACATTGCTAAGTTTAAGGTCCAATGGGACCAATATTCAGAAGAGAGTACTACTTGGGAGGATGCAGAAGAAATATAACACTCCTTGCCACATTTTCTTTCATAGAAAGAGACTCTTGATAATTTTGTTTAAAAATTTTGGATTGAATATTATAATGTTTTGGGTTGGAAACAATATGATATGACATTGAAATAGGCATATATGCTTAAATTTTGATTAAATAGACATCAGGAAGATGTCTCTTGGAAGAGGGGAAGGATTTCATAGCCCAATTTTTATTACATTTAAATTATAATATGATAAATTGAATTATTGAGGAAATTCAATATGTTGAATGAAAATTTTGATATTTTAGAGAAGTTTGGAAGAAGTTGACCGTCTTTTGACTATGTGATCTTTTGAACTATCTTATACTTTATCATGATTGAACATTACTATTGAACTGTGTATGTGCAAATGTGTGCTGCAAATGTAGGAAAATGGGTTGAAGGACGAGAACACAGTTGAAGTATGATAATTTAGCTAGATTAAACAATAAGCTTGATGGAATCTAGATGCACACAGCACAAAACAACATGATAGATTGCATTTAAACTTTCATATAGAAATTTATATTGACTTGATTTGAAATGATTAAATGGTTGAAAAGAATAAGCTTGTGGAATGTTATACATGTGACTTCTTATTCAATTTTTCACTTTGAACATATGGATTCAAAATTTAAAAGTGAATGATAGCATGATTGAAAATATTTGTATGTAATTAGAAAAAAGGCATGCTTGAAGGATAATAATTTAACTACTTCTTTTGAAAACAATTATTCAAATAAAATAGAATTTTAATCTTTGCTTGAAAATGATTGAATACTATACTATTATAAAAGTAAAATAGAGATCAATATATATATATGTGTGTGTGTGTGTGTGTATATATATATATGTGTGTGTGTGTGTGTGTGTGTGTGTATATATGTGTATATATATATATATATATATATGTGTATATATATATGTATGTATGCATGCATATATATATGTATGTATGCATGCATATATATATGTATGTATGCATGCATATATATATATGTATGCATGCATATATATATATGTATGCATGCATATATAAATATATACATATATACATACTCCTTATAAAAATTGAACATGGAATCAAAATTATCACAATTATTTTGATTTAATTCAAATAATATCATGAGGAAGATCCTATGAAGTCGTGGCCTGCATTTGAATTTAAGGTAGGATATCCAAATTATAATATGGGGTAGTGAAAATTAATGTTAATTATGAATGAAATGGCTCCCTCAAAAATGCGAACAGGTAAGGGAAGAATAGATACCATTTTGGGAAGAGAATGATTTTCTCTAGCAGTGATTGAAGGAGATGGACTGTGTGGACAAAAGAGGAGGAAAAACCAAGCAAGGAGATTGTAACAGCTAGGAAAAAGAGGAAAATGTGATAGAGGAAAAACTCATTACTTCGAGGTAACTCGATGCATATGAAATATGCTTGATTTTATTTTAGAATCTCAATATCGAATTATAATTTTTTCTCATAGTGTCGATCTCTTTGAAATGGTGTAAAACCATAGATAGGCATTATTCTGTAATTGCATTTCTTTGCATTCGATGTCTAGGAGACATCGAAGTTTTTGATAGTGATCTTTGTTGTCACATGAGGCCGAATTGACCGTTCCTTGTATATATTTCTATTTGGCTGAATAGACAATCATGTATTATCCTATGTGTATTGTGTAATAGTTCCTCCCTACCATTTCATTATTTGCATGTGAAATGCATAGCCATTTTCATGGCTAATCGATAGAAGTTGAAGGTCAGGGTTTTCAAAATTTAAATGTTCCTTTTTATTGTTGTCTTCCCTTAAGAGAAGAAACGACTCTTTGTTGTTAACTTCTTATTTATGTTTTTTCTTTTTTATGGCATGGTTGAATGGGCATACTGCTCCAAATGGGAGTGATGACCTTTGATATCATTCATAGAATGAAAGGTGGCCACCACTTGTGTATAATCCATGTCGCCTCATTCACAGTGAATTAAAGTAGAATATTTGTGTTGACCATCTTTATCAAAATGAAGCTCGATCCTTAGGATCAAATTTTAGATTGCTATTAGTGTGAGTCTAAGCATAAGTTCATATTCTCACTAAAGTGGGGGCTAAATGTAGTGTAGTAAATTGTATACCTTTACAATTTCACACTATTTTTGCATCCCCTTAATTATTTGGACTTAATTAATCCTCTAATTGACCAAATTATGCATTCCAAAGCCTTATTATTTCCGTATTCCAAACTTGAGAAACCTATATTAAATAATTTCCAACATTATTTAAATCATTTTGGAAATTGAGTGTCTTGGACTTAGGTCCTAGGGCCCATTCACCCAAGGGTAAATGGGTCCCTTTTAAGTCGTAAGACCCAATTTTATATATGTTTTTGATGGCATTTTAATGATAAAAATTCAAGTTTCAAGAGTTGGCTTATGGAATCTATTTTTTTGGGAAATTAGACAAACACCTATAAATACAAGGTCTTGTTATCAATTCAAATCTAAGAAGCATTATCAACTAGCAAGAGTAATTTGAGAGATCATTCCTAAGAGAAAATATTATTGTCAAGAGTATTGAAGAGAAGATTTATTAGTCATCAACAACAATAATTAAGATCGTATCATCATGTTAAAGTTCATGTGTGTTTTGGAGCTAACATTATGATGTAGGTTTCAAGCATTCAAGCAAGCACTCAAGTAAGTATTCAAATGCACCAATCAATCAAGCTAATTTATGTAAGATCCAAACCTTAGAGTGACATGTTTGACTTCAGTCCTGTAAGGGCATCCATTAATGTTTTTATAAGTTGTAACAAGCAAGTGTTCATTCATCAATTCCTTCATTTTGTCATTTTTTCATTATCAAGGTTTAATTACCAAACATGGGGTTTGACTAGGGAAAACCCCCATTCAACCCTAAAGAAGAATTTTTTTTCTCTCTCTTTGTATGTGCAAATTTATAGGTGAAGAAGGATTGAAAGTTGATCTAAGGAGAAATTTTGCAAAGTTGCATAAGTTGCCATCATTGTTGTCAAGTTATGAAAAATCACAAATTTTATTTTTGACTTTTTGACAGTCAAACCTAAAGAAATCAAAAGCTTATATTCAATATTAGAGGACTGCAAAAAATGATTTTGGAACCCTAGTCAAGGATCCATTCACCTAGGGGTGAACCAATCCTGCTATAGGCCCTGAATTTTTTATCATAGGTGCACACTATTAGACCCTTCTCAGATTTTCCTACAAATTGTTGTTTCCATTTTTGTTATCATAGAACTTTGCATTTCAAATATTACGTCACATTATTAATTTAGTTAATGCACTTTAAATCATTCCAAAACATTGCAAATCATTTATTTCTATCATAAGAAAGTAGAGATCCAAGTTCCAAAATAGGGTTGACTCACCTCAAGGTTGAAAGTCAATCCTATCCCTTTGTGGTCTTCTCTCTTTCTAATGAAATTGGGGAAAGGAGTGTCTGAATCCTAGGCCTTGTCATTATTTCACATTGTTTGAATTCATTCCCTCATTTTGCCAACATTTCAATGGAATATACCAAAGTCAACAAGCTATCCCATACCCACATGAAATTTTTAATTTAATTTTTATTCATTCCACATCCCCTAATGGAAATTTAAATTCAATTCTATTCCACCTTGGATTTTTTGAGGAATTTTTAATTCCTCTTCAATCCCCATGATGATTATAAGGGATTTTTAATTCCGTCTTGTCATATCTTCCCATGATTTGGGAAGAATAGATAAGAAGCTCCTTTATGAGGAGATATTTCCCATTCCCAAGGGTACTTACAAGTACCCTCCACCTCATCCTCCCATCTCCCCATGTGATGACACTTTCATCACCTCAAGAGTTAATATCCCTCAAGGCATCTCAACCCTTGATCTTCCTACCCTCTCAATCTCCACCATCCAATCTCCTCTCCCTCTTATAAATGACTAACACTTAGTGATTTTTTGCAACTTTCCACTTCATACACCCAAGCTCTCATACTCTCAAGCAACCATGGAAAAATCCTATCATTTTGTGACCAATTTGAATCCACAGGTCAATTGTGACATCAATCTTAACTTGGACTCCATTTTCATGGGTTTTATTGTAGGTTTGAGTTTCATCTTTCCCTTATCTTGAGTATTTTCTTGATTTTTGGTATTTTACTTGGGTTTGCTATTTCCTTACATTTTAATAGGTTTAAAATCACTGCACACAAGTATCTCATAATTTTCCATTTTCTAGGACCCATATTTTCACCCAGCCAAGTGTATTAATGGTAAAATATCTATTTTTCTTGCATTTGGGAATAATAACAATAAATGAACCTAATGTTTCATTGATTTGGTGTTGTAATATGTCTTACATATTCACATTGAGTCTAGGACCCTTTTTAATAATATAGATTTAATTGTGCCTTATTTAGGGTGTTGTAAGGTTTTTTCTTACACTTTCACATTAATATGGAGCTTTATTAATTAATTGATGTTAATTAGAGCTTAATTAGCCCCTTTAATTCAAATACAAGCCTTATTTATTGCAATTTATGAAGGATATATCCCAACACTCATTAATAATAATGTATAACATTTAATTTGGAAAGGTTTAAGTCCTAGGATAGTGACCTAGGATGCATTTTCCACTTGTCATCACAATGTTCTAGGACCCCCTTTTTACTTGTTATTTCATCTCCCTGAAACTTGTTCCTAGAAAACTGTGCTAGGACCCATTTGCCCAAGGTGGCAAGTGGGTCCTTCTTACCCTAGGACACCTCTTTTTGAACTTATTTGTGGTAGAATCTTAGTGATTTTGAATCCTAGATCTGAGGTTATCTTGTTTTATTTGAATTTTGGGATTAAATCTTAAGTTTAGTATAAACACAAGGCTAATTCACATAGTTTCACTTAGAAGATTTCATGCAAGCTAAGAGTACTTTCAAAAGAGCATTATAGAGCATTTTAAGAGCAATTACAAGGAATCCAAGGGAAAATTATCAAGGTTTTATTGCAACAATCAAAGAACATATCATCATGTCAAAGGCATAGTGCATCATGAATGTGGTTGAGCTTGTGCGTTGATGTAGCATTGAAGATCCATTTACAAACATTGTTTCACATCTAATTCAAGATCAAGATCAACATTCTTCATAGCCACTTCATGTTAGATTGTTGATTTTCATGACAAGACTTCATCCAAGGTATCATTGTTTCATGTTTCATGTTTCATTGTTTCATCATAAGGTTTAACTACCTAAACATGGTTTGACCAAGGAAATCCCCTATTCCCTAACAATAAGAAAGTTTTTCTTTGTTTTCATGTGTGATTGCAAGTTTTAGGTTGAAGATCTTTGAAGAACAAGATTGGAGAAAAGTTGTCAAAGTTGAAAAGTTGCAAAAGTTGTCATCCTACTTGAAAGATCACAAAAAGTGCTCTATATAATTTTTTTCCAAATTTTGGGAGTTGATCACCTAGGATTTGAGAGTGCAGACATCAAGGAAGAAGACCCTAAAAGAGATTTTCAAAAACCATAATAGGGACCCATTCTCCACTGGGAAAATGAGTCCTTAGTGACCCTTGAAACAACACTTTTTTCAACAAGGTACACATTGTTTGAGCATCGTATAACCTCCCTTATTGTTGTTATAACAATTAGAATTGATTTATAATTATCATTTGCATAATATATTTTACATAATTGTATGTTTTAATAGGAGAACTAGTGGCTCATCATTTTGTTGATTCATCTTGTTCAACCTTATTTTCCCATTAAACATAATGGTGAACTTGACTTATTGGACATTGTAATTTTTTGATCTTGAAGTCTTTATTTGCATCCTAGGTTAAATATTGCATTGATTTGCATTGAATTAAATCTCATTTAGGGTCTCCTACTTTGCATTAAAATTTGCATCATATCTAGGGTTTTAGAATTGCATTGTTTGCATTCTTTAAAATCTGAAAAATATAAAAAAATTAGTCATATTGCATATCATTTAGATCATATAAATTTACATTTGAAAATTAAAAAAATCATTTCAAACTAGGTTTTTGCATTCATCATTTTGTCACATTTTTCACTTACATTTCATATTTTCATTTTTGGAAATTTGAACTTGGAACTTACTGTTATAGGCCTGATTCTAAAACTCATTAGAAAAAGATTAAAAATCAATAAAAACCACTTTCAAAACCCTAATCTAGGACCCATTCACCTAGGGAAAAATGAGTCCTTGATCAAGTGATGATCTAAATTTTTGGAATCTGCAGATTCTTGTTTTATGCTTTTCTTTGTTGTTGTTACATCTTTGTTTCAGTTTTTTTATTGTCTATTTCATTAATTTCATTCAATCTAGCTTAATTTTCATTTAGTGCATTGTCAAAATTCAAAAGTGCATTTATAACATTTCATTTTTAGTTTATTGCATAGTGTAATCAACAAATTAACTTGTTGTAAGTATGAAATTTTGAAAATGGATAAGTGTTTTAGCAATGTGTGGAAATATTTGTTCTCCTTGGTTGATGTTTCAAGTTGTGTTTTTGGAAATGATCCTAATTTAATTGAACCTAATCATGATCACCTAACTCCTAATTAGTGTTCTCATGAAGTGGACATCATTGGAGAAGATGATGCTAGCATGAATGAATTCATCAACCATCGCCCTAACAACCTTGAGAACAATGCATCCTTTTATCCTTCTATGAAGCAACCAACACAACTTGAGATGTTTAGTCTTTTACATCTTGAAATTGAGTACAAAATCAGCCTAAACTTCCAACAATGAGTGAACCTAGTTCCTCTAGTCAAGTGCATAGTCATTCATCTTATGTTAATAAAGTGACCAACACTCCTATCAACCTTGAAGAGACTTATGGCCATGGATTTAAGATCTTAACCAACCAAGGATGTGACATAACTAATGATCATGAAATTCATAAACTTTTAGAGAAATTCCTATTGAACAAAAAAGGGATAGGATATCAAGATCCTCCTCCCGACATAAGTGTCATCCTTCCTAAATAACAAACAATGCCTCATAAAGATGACAAGGTCATTTCTAGTCCTCCTTCTCTGTATCCACCTAGAGAATTTTGTGAATCTAGCAAGCAAAAAAATCCTTTCAAACTCAAAAAACTCAAATTTTCATTTCGTATGTCTGATAATGAAAGAATCTTACAAATGCTTCTAAATCAAGGACTTATAACATTACCACCCATTAGAGAAAATCCACATCCAAATCCTAAGAACAAAAATAAGTCTCATTGTCAATATCATAGAAGCATTGGACATAATGCTAATGAGTGTCCTACTTTAAGGAGAGTCTTTAAACAATTTGATATCATAAAATAATCTCTTAAATCATGCCTTTCATTCCTTGCCATGCAATAGTTTTAGGATCCTAACATTCTCACTATTACATGTTATACATTCATGGAAAATAATTATATTTATTGCAAGGAGCTCATAATGTTCTCATCACCAATCTCGGCTCACCCTTGTCTCGCACTTAGTGGGGGAATGGGTTAGTCAGCCTTTTCCTAGTTTTGGCATGTGTTGTCATCCCTTTGGCTAGTTATCCACCTTTCATTTATACCAACCGAGATTGGGATGTGAACGAACTACTATAGGTTGACTCACATGTGCCTTACTAGTATTTTTCTTTGTTTTCTTTTTCATGTTCTTGTATGTGATTACATGTGAATAATGTGATCTTCTGTGATGTTTCATTTGATGTATCTCTCTCTTTTTGTGCATTCCTCTATATGTATCTAATTCTTCTATATGTTGTAAACATTTTATCTTTTTCATTTGTCTTGTGTTTTCCTTTTGGGGATGATGCAAGGCATCGAAACATTTATGTCTCTTCCATGTTGACTCGAAGGATTTTTCTTGGTTTTCCCTATCTTTGTGTCATTCATCTAGTTCTATGATTATTTGGTGAATGATGACAGTTTTGAGCTCTTAAATAACATTGTAGCAAAGACATACTGACTTTGAATCCATAGATCCTTTATTTATTCTTGGAGGCAACTCCTCCCTCCTTGTTCATGATATGACTTGGCATAGGGTTTGTCGAGGAAAGCTCTCATGTCTTAGGAGTAAACATTGGCTACTTTAAATCAGTTTCTCACACTAATGGTGTTAGCAACCACTTTAAAGTGGGAGAATACATCGATGAAATCTTTCAAGATTTCGTATATTTCATGGCATGATTTTCCTTTTTCTTGTATTGTGTTCTTTTGTTGGTGGTGTCATTAGGTTTGATGTCCTCCAAGAGTGTGATATTTATAATCATATGATTCCCTCAATGGCATGATGTGAATGAGGCATCCCATAAGTGGCAATATGATATTCTTGACTTGTCCTCTCTTGGAGACATTAGGCATGATGTTCCGTAAGAAGAATACCTTACACGAATGAAGTGAAATCCCCTTTAAACAAAAACCTATAGACATAACATTCAACTTGGAATTTAGCATTGTCGTGCCTTATCAAAGTTGTCACTTGAGGATAACTTCAGTATGGTATGGGAGGCTAATATGATTCTCTCATTTGCCACCTCATTGGGATAACTCACCTAGTGGATGGGTTAAGGTTCCACTACCCTAAGGTGAGCTCAAATGTTATGGACAAACAACCTAGATATGTTCCACATTACGTTGGAATGTCAAAGATTGATCCTCTTTCATAGACAAACGACCTATATATGTTCCACATCACATTGGACTATCAAAGCTTGATCCTTTTTCACAGAAAAATAGCCTAGATAGGTTCCACATTGTGTTGGACTATCGAAGCTTGATCCTTTTTCACAAAAAAGTAGCCTAGATGTGTTCCACATTGCATTAGACCATCGAAGCTTGATCCTTTTTCTTGGAAAAACAACCACATTCGACATCGTGTTGGAATGTTTGAAGCTTGATCCTTTACTTTTCCTTTTTCTTAGTCTTTGATAAGGTATGACTATGTATCTTTGTTATTGTTGCATACATAATTTACTTGAATGTCTACTTTAGTGTGAGTTTTTCATGGGGAAGACACTCACAAAAGTGGGGGAAAAATGTATTAACAAAAAAGTTTCCCATTTCCCTGCATTTGGGAATAATTAACAATAAATGAACCTAATATTGCCTTGATTTGTTGTTGTAATGTGTCTTACACATTCACATTGAGTCTAGGGACGTTTTTAATAAAATAGACTTAATTGTACCTTATTTAGGGTGTTGTAAGGTGTTTTCTTACACTTTCACACTTATCTAGGGATTTATTAATAAATTGAGGTTAATTAGAGATTAATTAACCCCTTTAATTCAAATCCAAGCCTTATTTATTGCATTTTCCTAAAGATATATCTTGACACTCATTAATAATGTTGCATAACATTTAATTTGGAAAGGTTTAAGTCCTAGGATAGTGACCTAGGACCCATTCATCACCTGGCGAATGGGTCCCCACTATGTTATAGGACCCCCTTTTTACATGTTATTTCATCTTCCCGAAACTTGGTCACTACAAAACTATGCTAGAACCCATTCGCCCAAGGTGGCGCATGGGTCCTCGTTACCTAGGAAACCCATTTTTGAACTTATTTGTGGTGGGATATTAGTGATTTTGAATCCTAGATTTGAGGTCGGCCTGAGTTATTTGAATTTCAAGATTTAATCTTAAGTTTAGTATAAATATATGGCTAGTTCACATAGTTTCACCTAGAAGATTTCATGCAAGCTAAGAGTACTTTCAAAAGAGCATTATAGAGCATTTCAAGAGTAATTACAAGGCATTGAAGGGAATATTATCAAGGTTTTACTACAACAATTAAATAACATATCATCATGTCAAAGGCATAACACATCATGCATGTGGTTGAGCTTGTGTTAATGTAGGATTGAAAATCCATTTACAAACATTTTTTCACATCTAATTCAAGATCAAGATCTACATTCTTCATAGCCACTTCATGTTAGATTGTTGATTTGCATGACAAGACTTCATCCAAGTTATCATTGTTTCATGTTTCATGTTTCATTGTTTCATCATAAGGTTTAACTACCTAAATAGGGTTTGACCAAAGAAAACCCCTATTCCCTAACAATTAAAAAAAATTCTCCTCTTTCATGTGTGATTACAGGTTTTAGGTTGAAGATCTTTGAAGAACAAGATTGGAGAAAAGTTTTAAAAGTTGAAAATTTGTAAAAGTTGTCATCCTATTTCTAAGATCATGGAAAGTTCTCTATAGAATTGATTTCCACTTTCAAGAGTTGATCACCTAGGATTTTAGAGTGTAGACATCAAGGAACAAGACCCGAAAGCGATTTTAAGAAACCCTAATGGTGAACCATGTTCCATTGGGCGAATAAGTCCTTAGTGACCCCTAAAACAACACCTTTCCATCAGGGTACACATTGTTTCAGCATCTTAAAACCTCCCTTATTGATGTTATAATAGTTAGGATTGATTTTTATTGTTATTTGGATCATATATTGGACATAATTGTAAGTTTTAATAGGAAAACTAGTGGCTCATCATTTTGTTGATTCATCTTGATCAACCCTATTTTCTCATTAAACACCAAGATACATTTAAGGTGGGGTATTTTAACATATTTTTAATTTTGTCATTCATTGTTTGTTTCAACTTCCTAGCATGTGAAAAACTACCCAAATAACAAATGCACAATTAATCCTAAATAAACTTAAGAAGGAAAATATTCACGCTAACATTTTTTTTAATAATTGGAATGGAAATTATAGTTCTTGATTTTGATCCATAATGTTTTCTATACTTTTTCTAATTCTATGAAAAACCATTAAATAAGGGCATTACATTTTGAGACACTAATTAATCAATTATTCATGACATCAACAACATTATTTCCTCATCAATTTTAAAACTCGGTACCACTTTCCTCTCATTAATTATTATATTAGTTATTATTCATAGTAAAAATAAATCCTATGTGTTGGTGTTGGGCATGGTCTAGGGGTGTTGAAATAGATTTTTGAAGGTGATATTACACTTGCAACCATCGGTGAAGGATTTCACATACTATAGAATGCACTTGTAGCATAGGAGGTGGCCACTTGCACCTATATGTTTGAGTCCACTCATAGTAAATGGAGTGTGAGTATTGACCCACTCACAATAATAGGGATTCATAATGAAGAAGAAGGTTAATCAAAACAACTAGGTCTTTCCTATAGAGTGGTTGGGAACTTGAAACAAAAGGAAGGGACACTATTAGAGTAAGAAGTGAAAATATATTTATAAGGAAGTTTTTATGTTTTAGGGTCTATGAGGGTAAGTTTTTTGGTGAGTAGGATTCATGCTTAGTGATGGTACTAAATTTGCACATTAAGAAAATGAGCACCATGAAAATGTTCATATAGTGAGTTGGGAGGCTAGAAGATTGGAAATGAAGATCAATACTATACTATAGAGAGTATAAGTGATTTGTCATAAAGAAGAAAAGTGGTGGTTAAATATTAGGAGGTTGCATGAGGTAAGGAGGTGGTAATGGTGTTAATTTCTATTGTTGATGAGTGTATAGCTATAGGAGTGGTTTGTGGAGGTGAAAAGTGTTTTTTGGTTACATGTATGTGTGGATAGATGTCTTGAAGATACTTATAGGCCGTTGATTTGTATAATGGGGATAATAAAGAGCCCATGTTGCCACAAGAAGATGGTGGAGTATAAAAAGGTGATGGAGGAAGGGCCAAAATTATCTAAATAACTCCATGATTAGTAGTAGTGAATATCAAATGAAACATTTATTGGTCACATTTAGGTGGAAAATAGTTGTCACAACATGAGGAGATAGTTGAAGAAAATGATGACGATAGAAAAGAAATATTTTGTGGCAATGGATAAGACATATACGAGGAAGGAAACCTTTAATGCCCAAGTTGAGTGGAAGGTAGTAAATATTCCACAAAGTATTGAAAAGGCTATATTAATGACTTGAAGGATAGTATAAGTATGAGGTAAGTGGAAACCTAAGTTGAATGAACCATTTAATCACCCTCAATGGTATTGATAAGATCTTAGCATGCATGTGAGAAGGGATTATACATGACACAAGGGATATTTTTATGAATTGATTACAGGTGGTGGATGATCAGCTACATGAAAGATGAGGGGATTTGGATAGAAGCAAGGTGTTTCAAATATCAATAGCATGATAGGAGATGATAATAGAGAAAATAATAGTTAAAATGTTTAGGTAATTTGGGTGGAATACAAGGAAGGTAAGAAGATAGACATAAAGGTTCTAAAGAAGGTAATGCATGATTTATGGGGGCATAAGTAGACTAGGAACAAAAAAGCTAGTGATATAGAAACAAATAATAGATAGACCATGAGGATATGATGCATTGATAGAAGAAGAGATGAATTTGAGATATACTATGAGGAGGTTGAGTAAAGAACTAAGTAGAAATAAAAATTACCATGAGGAGCTAGGTTTTGGCCCATCACAAGGAAAGAGAGACTATGAGTAGATAAAAAGGGAAAAAATTGTACATGAGATCAACTGAATGGCATTAGTGATTTTTTTAGTGGCTAATAATCACCAATTGGCTAATAGTTGAAATTTAGCAATCCAAAATTAGCTAATAGTTTAAGCTATAACGTGACTTGAATTGCCAATAATTTATTCTATTAAAAAAATTAACTCAAAGTTTCACCATTATATTAGATACTGTTGGACACTAGGAACACTGAGAGGGGGGGTGAATCAGTGTTCCACAATATTTGATTTTCAAACCAGATCTTAAACCATCAACAACAATAATTAAACCCTTAATAGCATTCACAACATATAAATAGAAGGAAACATGCATACAACTAAAGAACACCATAACACCAAGATTTTTATGTGGAAACCCTGTTAGGGGAAAAACCACAGTGGAGATTAATCCATAAAGTATACTTTGTTAAAAGTATGATGAAAGGGGAATGCACTTGCATTCAGGCACACTGCCTAGAGCTCACTGCTCAAAAGAGAAGCCTCACTGCCTTACAAAGTATAATTGAAATTACAACAAAATTTTGAACTAAGAATACAATATCTACAAATTACTGGATTCAGTTCCAATGAAGCTCATAATCAGATTCCAGATCTTTTGACTAGTTCACACTTTTTCTTTGCTCTGGTCTCCTATAGAAAACCTTCTGTAGCATAAACAAAATTTTCCCAACACATCTTCTGAAATTAACCCATATAGTTGCTCTGCACTTTTTCACACAAACTCACTTCACACTACTTCTCAAAATGATTTTTTGATCTCCTTTATATATTTTCTAACAAGAGTTTTATTATATGTTGGCTTGAAAACAAAATATAATATTCTTGCCCATGTTGGCTCAAATCACTAGTTAAAATTGATGCGTACCCTCACAAGTCAGCTAGACTATAGTAGGGACCTAAATCAAAATTCCAAGCATAATAAATAGTTAAGCACATACTCCTTATACATCTGCGACACACCATACGCAACAGGTCGGCTAGAATGAGAAAATAAATCATTCTTTTGAATCTCTTAACTCATACTCTGACTAATACAACACCACAAAACTTTCCAATAGGATAGCATACATGCTAAACAAGCTTCTCTAGGGATCCACACCACAAAATAGTGATTCGTTGAAGTGATTAGATCAACTTATCAACTAGATGTTCTGCTCTTCATCTTTTTGTCAATAGATTACATAATCTTACTTCCCGTGCCAGTAGGAGCAATACTAACACTACAAAACATATTTCTGACTCCAGTTGCCATCAATGACAACATAAGAAGCCAAAAAAAATCTCTCCAAGCCATATGCCAACAATATCCCCCTTTGGTATTGATGGCAACACTTAGCGAAAAATGACTAAGTGTCAAAACTCAAAAACCAAAATTATTGCTCCTCCTTAGGATGTCAAGGCATTTTTCATTGCATTCTCTCCCCCTTTGACATCAATGAAAAATCTTCTACTACATTTGCTGCACTTATTTCCTTCAAAATTCTTCTATTCTCTCCCCTTTAGTAAAATAGAGAGTTCAATCAAAATTTGGAAAACTGTTACACAAATTAGAAGATTATTTTATACTTAACTTTCATTTCTGGAAGAGATTTCTTCCATGAGTCCACTGCAATCCCAATAGCTAGAATCAAGCTATTATTCTCTGATGTCCTATTGATAATATGGAAAAGGGATTCAGGGATGGTGATGGCATCATTCAACTTTTCTCCTTTCTTTAGAATTTCAATCATTTTCTCTAGCCTGCATTTGGTATGATCTTTTACTTTCTAGAAAGCATCCATAAGAGTATTTTTGGCAGAGTAAACCTTTGCATGCTCAACCTACAGAACATGAATCTTATTCTTAATGTCTTCATCCTGATCTAAAAACATACTGTAGTCCTGCCCAATTCTAACAAGCTCATTCTCAATTTCCTGCAACTTGTCCTTGTATTTGCCAACCACATGAGGCTACCTAAGATCCAGTAATTAAATATATTATTGGCTGAATCAATACACTATCTTAGCACATTCATTTTCTTCTTTAGTTTAGCAAGAGATAGTCTAAATTGCATCTTCAAATGAGAAATTATTTCCTCCTCTTTTTTGTCCAGAGGTAGAGAGTCCATAGCCTCCTTGATACATTGAATTAGCTCATCTAGAAGTACATTTTGTAGACTCTCTAGTTCAATGTTGTTGTCAACACAGTATCTTCCTAGGGTGTCGTCAATGACATCCTACTCATAAGATGGTCCATTTAACCATATATCAGTTATCTTTTGCATTCCATCCTCATCCTGAATAATCTGCAATATCTTTGCTTTAAACAAAACACCTTCTTCATCACTCTCTTCTGCAATTTCCACAATCAGTTCAACTAGTTTTGGTTCTTCTCTTAGATTATATTCCTTAGAGTCTTCATCGACTATATCCACAACCATCTATTCTTTTCCTTTTGCCTCAACTTTTGTTGACTTGGGTGCTAAAGGAGTGACACCAGCTAGTTCTCTTTCTCTCTATTGCCTTTTCTCTGCCTTACCGGAGGATGATCTGACTTCAACTATTTTTACCAGAAGAGGAATAACACTTGCACCAAACCTTTCTAACAACTTCCTAAAGAAGTTTTCATAAACTCTTTCACCATTTTCAAAAGATTTGAAATGTTCAAAAATTTTCTTGCAGACTGGTATATTTTCTTTCCACACCATATTGTCATTCAGAGGCAAGCAATTCAGGAAATATATCATAATGCATATAGCTAGGGTACCAAACCTGAAAGAGTAGCCTACATCCTTGGTCAAATGTACATTCTCCAACAATTGATCCTTCATCAAACCACATAGGTCAAAATCTTCATTTTCTATCATCATTTTATGAGCGATATATACAACACCTGCCAAGGTTGATCCTTCTATGTTTCTAAAGAAGATCTTGTATGAGATTCCATTTGCAACATACCTTGTCAATGGATCTTTAATCGATGCAATTATCAGAGCCCTCTGATCTCCCCTTATTTCAGCTAGGGCTTTGACCTCAACATTTTGAATCAATTTCTTTTTCTGAACATTACCAATATTGCATAGACCTATTAAATTCTTGATTACATCCTCAAAGATTCAATAAGATTTATCCAGAGTAAAGATATCACCGTCCAATTTGTTCAAGATAAACCGAATCATTTCCACATTGAGAAAATGAGGGAATTCATTCCAGATATACAAATTCTTATGCTTTGATCCTCCAAGCTTCCTTAATTCGGTGAGAGATAATAGATTTATTTCATCCCTAACTTTTTTACTATTATACTCATCTAGAGTTATTGTTCCTTTGATTTGTTTCATTTTTCGTACCGAGTAAGGTTCTACCAATCACCAAATAGATATGAGATTAATAAGTAACAAAAATACCTGAAGAATTCACTGCTAAATTGACCTTTCGCACCTTTGAAATTTTGTTGGAAATGTTCTCTAATTATTCTCTTTCAATGCACAATGACGAATTAGGGTTCCAAATGCCCTCTTATAACTTCACATACTTAGCTTCCTGCTGCATTAAATGTGTTTTCCTAGAATTTCCAATTACTCTACAAACTCAAACAACAAGCAAATAATCTGACTTTAGACTTTCAACATTTCATCCAACACAACAAATGATTATAGATACATTTTTCAAATAATAACACAACTCTCGACGACATCCAGAGATTCAGAGCCAACTATACACAGGGGGACAAAGGATTTTTCATGAGAAACTCCCCTAGGCCTCTAGCCTAAAGTCAATTGCTAGAAGAGTTACCGGAGGGAGCTTCTGGTATAGCCTTGTATCCTTCATTTGATTCACTTTTTTTTACTCATGTTTTCTTCATCTAATCTCTTATCTCTTTGGACATAGATGCTTTTTCTTTTCCTTTGTTTTCTTTCTGTGAATTTCTTCCTTGATAAACCATACATCTTTTGTTCATTTTTTTGTTCCTATAGAATCTTGCAATGTGCCCAAGTTTGTTACAATTGTAGCATACCAGATTTTTCTATCTATACCATCCATTCCACTTATTTCCTCTTGATCTGCATTGATTAGCAACATGTCCAAATCTTCCACAGGTATAGATATTAATGTTACTTGCACTGACATACATACTTCTACACTCTAGATAATGACTTATGACCAAGTTCTTCTTGCATTTAAAACACTGACTAGAAAATGATGGGGTGCTAAAGTTTATCTTTCTTCTACACTTTGAAGCCATATGTCCAAATTTATTACAAACAAAGCAATATCCATTAAATTTCTAAGCATTGGGATGCCTTACCGGATGTCTTGTTCCTTTGTTCTTCTTTTTAGGGTTCTTCTGTTTGGATCCAAATCTCTCTCCCTTCTCATAGCCAAGACCTCGCTTATCATTTGTCTCCTTTTGTCCCTTATCTCATCAAGCTTAGCACAACTTATCATGAACTTCTTCTTGAATTCATTTGCAATAGTAAGCTCATTTATGAGAATAACTACCTGTTTCTCAAGTTCTTGTTCATTGTTTTTGGATTTTTGTAGTTTAATCTCTAGCTGACTGAATCCACTATTAATTCTGTTGCATTCTTCAGATTTTTCTTTCAAGGACTGGGTCAGATTCTTCTCTTTCTTCTTTCTTTCTTCAGTCTCTTTGGTTAACTTTATTGTCACATATTCCATTTCCAGCTTTAGAGCAACATTGTCCTTAGCAAGATTTTCATATTCTTCTGTTATTTCTCTTAGGGTTTGATTTAGATGGACATCATCCAGACATTTTCTTTCTTTTAGCTTCAATTGGTCACATAGTTCCTTCCTCTTTTCCCTTGACTCATTTATTTTATCCTTTAGTGATTGAATGAATTTTTTGACAGCCACAAGATTTTCTTTTAGTTCCATGAACTCTGATTTAGATTGATCAAGATCATCAAGTTCCACCATAAGTTGTTGTTGAAGACCACCAACATCCATTGTAATTCAAGATCCACCTCAAGCTGTTAAACATTAGAAGAGGAACTAGCTCTGATACCAATTGTTGGACATTAGGAACATTGAGAAGGGGGGGTGAATCAGTGTTCCACAATATTTGATTTTCAAACCAGATCTTAAACCATCAACAACAATAATTAAACCCTCAATAGCATTCACATCATATAAAAAAAAGGAAACATGCATACACATTAAAGAACACCATAACACCAAGATTTTTATGTGGAAACCCTGTTAGGGGAAAAACTACAATGGAGATTAATCCACAAAGCATACTCTATTAAAAGTATGATGAAAGGGGAATGCACTTGCATTCAGGCACACTGCCTAGAGCTCACTGCTCAAAAGAGAAGTCTCACTGCCTTACAAGGTATAATTGAAATTACAACAAAATTTTGAACTAAGAATACAACATCTACAAATTCCTGGATTCAGTTCTAATGAAGCTCATAATCATATTCCAGATCTTTTGACCAGTTCACACTTTTTCTCTACTCTGCTAATGTAGGAGCATCCAGTGGTGTAAGGGCAATCTTGCATCACCCAAAAATAGTTAAATTTTAAGTTTCTCAATTTTTAGATGTTTTTACATTTTTGGATACCCTTTCCATCATAATGAAATTCCCAATTTATGGTTTTTATTTTCTATTCTTGGATGGAAAGATATTGCAGTTTTAGTTTCCCAGATTTGCACCTAAAAATCTTTCGAGTTAGATTTGAGGCACTTAGAGTTCCCAGATTGGCCCCAAAACTTTTCAAAATTGGCATAGAAAATTTTGAGCGCGTTCTTGACTTCGAGACCTTTCCAACGGTTCAAACGGTTCACGAATCAGAGCCCTGGATCAAAAGTTATGGCCCTAGGAAGTTGGCGCACTTTCTAGAAGATACAATTGCAAATGTTCTTTTGAAATTTGAACTTCAAGTTGTAATTTTTCGGCACCAAACTGCCTAAACTCAAAATTGAATGTTGTTTTGGCTCCAAACTAAAGAGGAGCTCTATTTATGGGCGGGTTTCTAATTTTTGGGTAACTTTTTGGGGACAAGCTCACATATTGCGAAAGGGTGATTTTGTAGCTTTCTGTAACTTGCATGTGTTGTAAAACTTGGGGATTTGAGATCCTCTGCATGTAAGAAGTTCCATTTTCTGAATAATAAAATTATTCTCTTGTTTGTGGGTTATTTTATGTGTCTCGGGTTGTGCCCTCATCATCTGCTCTCCTATAGAAAATCTTTTGTAGCATAAACAAAAATTTTCCAACACATCTTCTGAAATTAACCCATATAGGTGCTCTACACTTTTTCACACAAACTCACTTCACACTACTTCTCAAAATGATTTTTTGATCTCCTTTATATATCTGCTAACAAGAGTTTTATTATATGTCATCTTGAAAACAAAATATAATATTATTTCCCATGTTGGCTCAAATCACTAGTTAAAATTGATGCGTACCATCACAAGTCGGCTAGACTATAGTAGGGACCCAAATCAAAATTCCAAACATAAGAAATAGTTAAGCACATATTCCTTATACATCCACAACACACCATACACAATAGGTTGGCTGGAATGAGAAAATAAATCATTCTTCTGAATCTCTTAACTCGTACTCTGACTAATGCAACACCACAAAACTTTCCAATAGGATAGCATACATGTTGAACAAGCTTTTCTAGGGATCCACACCACAAAATAGTGATATGATGAAGTGATCAGATCAGCTTATCAACCAGATGTTCTGCTCTTCATTCTTTATGCCAGTAGATTATAGAATCTTACTTCCCTAGCCGGTAGGAGAAATACTAACACCGCAGACCATACTGCTGACTCGAGTTGCCATCAATGACAACACAAGAAGCTAAAAAAAATCTCTCCAAGAAATATGCCAATAGATACATGATTAGATTAGATTCACCTAAATTTCATAAATTACAGTAGAAAGCTATATTAATTTGTCAATAGTATATCATAATTATTAGTTACTTTAGGGGCATATTTCCAATCTTTAGTTTCCAACACTGATTTAAAATATAATCTAAAGTCCCTTGTTATATTTTGTAAGGCAAAATATACCCATGATATGTAATTCTCATAGGACCCGAAATTTCAAGCCCTATGAGCATTATAGATTGTGGGTATATTTTACCTCGCAAAATATAATGAGAGTCATTAGATAAATGATCCAAAAGAAATTTTGGGCCCCATGAACATTACATATCATGGGTATATTTTACCTTGTAGAATACAATGTGGGTCATTAGATTTTATTTTAAATCAATGGTGGTAAGTAAATATTATAGTCTACCCTTTAAACCCATTGATAATTTCCACCCTTTAGCCCCTACTTTTCCATAAGAATTGTGTTTTCAAATTGGATGGATTTGCCATCATAATTAATGAATTTTCCTATTATTTTTCAGCATTTGCCAAAATTTTCTACAAAATTTTAGTGATGTAAAATAATCACGAATAAAGTTAATAGTTTTTTGTTTTTTAAAGGAAAGATTTTCCAATAGAAATTAATATTTTTTCCTAAAAAAATGAAAGATTGTCTAGGATTTTATATCTTTTTTTGAAGGGGGTTTCTTAAAGTTATCATTGAATGGCATGAAGAAGAGTGAATGGAGATATATGTGAAAAAGAGTGAAATTAGGATTATATAAGATGCATGAGATAGTGAGAGGAAGTTTGTTGACATGGTGTTCATGTGCACGAGAATGCATAGATAATATAGAGGAGATAGACTGCAAGAGAGGCTATGTGTGGTTAGTGAGATTGAGTCGATGAAGAGATAAAGTGGAAGGTGAGAGTTTGCTTAGGGAACCAAAAGTGAGTATAAATTTGTAGAAGTGGTGTGGGTGGTGACATCAAGTGGTTGAAGAGACAAAGAGGAAGGTGAGAGTCCACTTAAAGAACACGAGTGTGTAGATGTGTGCAAGAATAAGGGACACATAAGTCCTTGCATGTAAGGAAGAGAAAAACATAAATTTATGAAGAGAAAGGTGTCATTTGTTTTTTCTATTCAAAGGGTTTCTTGGAAGTTGTGTTTGGGTGCATGTAGGGGCGAGTCTTAATTGTTGAGAGTGGGTTGCTATTAGGGCTTCAAAGTGTAGTTGTTTCCATTGCATAATAGTCTATAGTTCTAAGGCTATCAATCACTACAAATTGATTTGCAATAAAGGGTTACCCTTTTTCTTTCATGTTGTGATGTCCGAGTTCTTGGGCACTACAAGTAGGGTGGATGCCATCCCTTGATATTAGAGCATCTTTGTCATGTTGTGAGTACCATCAGTTCATTTATTCTTCAAACTAAATTTAATTCTCTTATTTAACCAACCTGTATTTATATTAAAAGAGATTTGATTTCATTTCTAAAAGTTAATAATATAAATTACAAGATCTTAAATATAAACTTATTTCACTAATTTTGAGGAGAAAAAATACAAAAGATTCTCTTACTTAATACATCAAGTTTACATTAATATATCATAATCTTACACATATAAAAGCTTTTATATTAAAAAATTATATAAGAATCTTTTTACATCAATATTTTAATTTACACTATGTGATTCAAAAATAAAAATAAAAGAATAAACCATACGATATTGATATAATCTCAAACATTAAAAAAAAAATTTATACCATTTTAATCTAAAAGCTTTTTTTAGTAACACTACCATTGCAGAAGATGTTTTAAAACAGGTCATGTTGCTGCTCAATGCAGATTTGAGAAAAAACAATGATGGCTACATGGTGGAGAGGTGCCTCTCTACAACATTATATGGTAGAGAAGAAAACTGAACAACACAGGGGTTTTTCTGATGTGATTGCGTCAGAACCATAAGGTCTTGGGGCATCCCCTCTGAATGCCTTAAATGGTGGGGCTGTTGATGCTGTACAAATTCATCTTGTTGAATCCCCTAAAGAATGAGAGGTTGGGTCTCATGCTAGCATTTCAGGTGATAGTTCTCTAGCTATCATTTCTGGTGGCTTTTCTGATATGTCTGTGCCTGCATAGAAGAATAATGTTGAAATCACCGAGACAGTGGCTGCAGGCATTCATCTTCAGGAAAAAAGTGTGTTGGCTTGGCAGGATAAGGTAGTGCAAGTGGAAGAAGGCTGGATTACTGTTATGGGCAAGAAAGCAAAATTCTCTAGGCCTTCTTTCGACATGACTCTTCGCTCCCACAAGAGAAGTTCTAAATGTAAATCTTGATGGGTCTTGCTTAAGGGTTGGTTTTTTTGGTTGGCTACAGGCTATTCTTTTTGCAGCTTTGTTTTTAGTTTGTAAAGGGTTTCGGGTCCCTTCAAAACCTATTTTTTCCTTAATAAAAAACACTACTATTTTTGTCATGATTCATTTCATCAATCTCAATTCGCTGCAAAGTTCGTAAGATTTGTAATTGCTTATTCAGTGCAATTAATATTAAATAATAGCTGAACTTGCATCAAACACCTGAAAGAAGACAAAGAATGCAGGCATCAAGTTATTATTGAGTAGTAGGATATTTTGTTTTGGAAGCCACTAAAATAATTGATGAAACGATGCATATGGTGAATGAGAAATTCTTATATTATTATAGACCATAGTTAGAGCTCACGCATTAGCTGAGCTCTATTTAGATTGGCCGATCCACCCAACAAATATTGATACTGACAGATCGTACGAACAATATCGTTGGCCTCATATGAAGAGCCATTTCACACCAGGCTCTCTATAAAAAACCAGTGAAAAATACAAAACTTGTGAAGCCCAACGCTCCCTGTCTTGTTCTAGTAGCAAACAATTGAAAAAAGCCGTTCTAATAAATTATCATTCGGCAAGTAACTGAGATGAATACACAGAAACAGTAATATTTTTGTAGGCTCAGTTAACTCTTATGATTATGATGTTTTTTCATGCTTTCATTCCACTTGGCAAAACTTACATGTTCCCTCCCCGAAGACAGGATAACATACGTAACAAGTAGAGTAATCTCGTTTGCTGATCTGTATGATGACATGACAATATACGTAAGAAGTAGAGTAATCTAGCTTTGGTGATGTGAATTTTTTTATTGTTTCAAATGGTTTAATGGTTCAACCAGAATTTTAGTTTGTTATCTGTATTAAAAATAGTAAATGGTTGTTCTTGATCAGAATTTATATTTATTTGATAAATATGTAGTATCGTAAATTGTCATTTCTGATAATTTTATACTGTATGGACATCATATTTTTCTTACAACATTAATTATAATAATAATTTATTTGTTCCAGGGTCAGATTGATAAAATAGATTTAAATCTCTAACATCCCGATAAATTTGAGGCAAAGTCATGTGGTCAACAGTGGTAGTGCCCTTGACCTTAAGTGTGTTCTAATTCAAATTTGAATTTTGGTTTCAATCTTTAGCGGTTTAAAAGGATCCTAGATTGGCCTATATTCAAAAATATCAATCAGGATACATATAAACAAGTTTTTATTCACATTTGAATGTTAGAAAAAGGAAAGAGAAGAGAAAGAAGACAATTATGAGTAAGAAGCTATTACGATGCAATTATGGTGAAGATATATTTAGTTATCCTCTACAAGCTATTTACAACAATCCATTGTGTTTTGGGAACTAAGTTTTTGTAGGTTTTTCAAGCAATCAAGACATCCGTTAATCAATATTTGTGGTAACTTATGGTGTGACATTACTTTATCAAGGATCTCATACCAAAGGTAGTTTTATCAAATTATCATTTATTATTTCAGTCAATTGATGTTCATTTGGCCTCTACTCAACTTAGGGTATGCCCTCTTGATCATCATTATTTGTTGTACATGGAGGTGGAAAACATCAAAATGAGGTTTGAACTAGGAAAACCCTATACAACACAACCTTTCTCCCTCTTTTCATGCATGCAGGATAGATTCAAATGTTTTTTCAAGAGCCAGTTAAAGGAAACACATAGTAGACTGTAACCTACCTTTCAAAGTTTTTAGATCTCAAAAAAACTACTTTTCTAGATAGGGGTGGTACCAAATTTGTCCCTAAAATTTAGGTCTAGTTTTTAGTTATAGGTTCCTCTTTGTATCGACTTTCTAGATCTGCAACTACTCTATCAATTTTTATTTTCGTCTATGCGATAAATTACATTTTTAGACCTAGAGTTTATGTCAATTGGGCTTGTTAAAATATAGATTGAATTTATCTTGTTTACAACTCAAAAATATGCAAACCCTAAGAAATTGATTATCCATCGTGGCAACAAGTCAATCATCAACCTTAGTTGGCTTTGTGTCCAAATGTGAGGTTAAGTGAAAAGAGGTTAATCCTAGTTAGATCTAGGATCACATTCCCTACTTCACAAAATGGTTTGATGTTTAAGAAGAGTGTTATATCATTGTCAATTGTTAATTCATAGAAGGTAGAATTAGAAACACAAGATTTTGATTAGGAACCAACATTGTATATTCTATATTTTATAAGGAGTAGAGCCAAAATTTAAATTTCAAAAAAAGTGTTTATTTTTTTTTCACATTACAATAGAATATAGCTAAACTATCATGGTCTATTTTATATTTACTCACACTTTCTATTTAGTTGTTGAATGATGATTTTGTAGTCGAAAAAACAATATTAAGGTGCCTATTTTTTAAGCATATTTGACTTGAGAGGAAATGCATCTTAAGAAATTTGGACAAATGAATTTGTTTTGGATTTTTCAGCCACAAAATGAGAGAATCTCAAGCATACATATTCATCTATAGCAAATCATCTATTATGTTGGTGAGTGGTTAACTTTCATTATGGGATCACTACATTGACATAAATATCAAGGTATAATGGAGTATGTATATTGTTGTAGATCAATCCTTGTAGAAAATGTGAGATTAATGTATAGGAATGGGGATTTAATAGTTGTAGGAACACTTCAAAGATGCACCATTCTCCAACTTGAGAGGAAACACTTATTTAGAAGCTTATCATAATGAGTTTTTTCTATAAGTTTTAGTTACAAAAAAGAAGAGAGGATGCCTAACAAGCAAATATATTCATTTGCAACTAATCAATCATTATATTATTAGAAAGATTACTTCTATTATAACACCAAATTGATCTAAGAATTATCATATATTGAAATATAAATTATGCTACAAACTAAACTTTACGACCAATATGATTAATATATAATAATGATGTTTTATAATCATGAAAAAATCCAAAAATAAACAATTTTTAGACATATATGTGGAAAAGACCATTATCCTTTGCCTCGTATGAAGGACCACTTCATAGCAGGCTCTATTAAAAACTAGTCAAAAGTACAAAACTTGTGAAGCCAAGCTCTCCTTGTCTTCTTCTAATAGCGAACAACTGAAAAAGAACAGTTCTTACAACATAACTTTAGGCAAGTTACTGAGACGAATACACAGAAACAGTAAAAATATTGTGGGCTCAATGAAGTATTATGATTATGCTGATTTTTCAGGGCTCCTTCCACTTGGCAACACTTACATATTCCCTCCCTCAAGAAATGCTAACATACGTAACAAGTAGTGCAGTCTCTTTTGGTGATCTGTATGAAGACATGATAATGTACGTAAGAAGTATAGTAACCTAGCTCGGTGATGTGTGTCTTATTTTATCGTTTCTTTTGAATATCGAATAGTTTAATGATTAAATGGTCAATGCTAATTTCTAATTTTATCTATATAAAAGGATAAATGGATGTTCTTTTTATTGATCAAAATTTACATCTTTTTGATGAATGGTTTGATTTTTAAAAACGCTCAATATCATTGTCAATTGTTAGAAATAGTTTCGATATCATTTTCAATTGTTAATTCACATGGGAAAAAATTAAGAAAGGTAGATCTTGATTAAGATCTAATGTTAGTTATCTTATCTTTTGTAAAGAGTAGATCCGAGATTTAAGCTTTAAACAAAGTGTTTGTTTTTGTTTGTTTTTCTACATTACAATGGATTGTTCTTAAACTATGAAGTGATGTTCTCTTGTTTTCATTTGTGCTTTCTCTTTAATAGTTGAATAATAATTTTGTGGTTGAAGAAACAATATCAAGGTGTTTAATTTTTAGGCATATTTGATTTGAGGAGAAAAACATCTTAATAAGTTAGGACAAATGAATTTATTTTAAAAAATTTAACCACAAATAATAAGAGAGAAGATCAAGCAAGCAAGAATATTTATCTATAATGAATCAACTATTATGTTAGTAGGTGGTTCACTTCCATTATGGAATCACCCGATTTTCATAAGGATCATCATATAATAGAGAGTGAATTCTTTTGCAAACCAAGCCTTTAAATAAATGTGGGATTAATGTATAAGAATGAGGATTTACTAGTTGTAGAAACACTTCTTAGATACTCATGTATCCAACTTGAGGGGACAAACTATTTTAGAGGCTCATTAGAATGAATTTTTTCTTTTCCTTTTTTAATATAGAGAAGAATAGAGAGGATTCTTAATGAAAACATGTATTCATTCTTAATGAATCAATCATTATATTATTGGGAGCGACTATTCCATTGTGACATCACCCCAATTGGTATAAGGATCATGGTATATTGAAGTATGTATATTGCCACAAACCAAGTTTTCTAACCAACGTAGTTAATTTATAATAATGATGAATTTATAGCCATGGAAATTTCAAAAATACACACTTATTAGGAATATCTAACTTGAGGGGAAGATAATTTAGAATCTTATAAGAAATGATATTTAATTTAAATTTTTAGCAATAAAAGAGAACATGAGAGATCATGCGAGTAAATATATTCATTCATTACCAATCAAGCACTATACAAGTATGCCAACCGATTCCATTATGGTATCATCATCTTTGATAAAAGGATCATGGTATATTGTACTATATATGTCTCCATAGACTAAGGCTTCAAGTTAATATGTAATTAATTAAGAATGAAAATTTCATAGTTGAAAAAATAATTCTTGGGCACACATTTTCTTAGAATATTTGATTGAGGGATAAGACATTTTTACGAAATTGTAATATGATGAATTTTTTTTTCAAAATAATTACAAAGAAAGAGGATATGATAGGCTAAGAAAGAAAGCATATTCATTCAAAACCTATCAAACATTATGTTAGTAGGGCTACACTTCTATTATAGCATCCCCCTTATTGGTATAAGGATCATGTTATATTAAATTATATGTTTTCATGGAGAAAGATTTACAATTAATGTTGGATTAATTATAATATAGGATTTTGTATTTGTAGAAACAATTAAATGTGATGCACAATTTGTAGGCATATTTGATGTATAGGGAAACACATTTTTAGAAGCCTATTGGAATATATATTTTCTTATATTTTTTAGCCATGAAGGATGGATGAGAGGCCAAGAAAAAAATGTATATTCATTTGATGCCAATAGACCATTATGTTAGTATCATCACCCCTATTGGAATATTGGTTATGGTATATTGAAGTATACGTTATCATGAATGAAACCTTCCAATCACTTGAGGAGAATAATTAATAGTGGAACCAAAGAAAAAATTGGTGATAGGTTGATCAAGTGCTATCACACCCACTTTCAAAGGTATTTCACTCAAGTATAACCCTAGAGATCTCAATGCAAAAGAGAAAGAGATCTTGCAATAGGGTTGTCCTAGGAACTTAATATGATCTAATGAGGGGTTCAATACCAAGTGTAAACTTAGAAAAATACAATTACATGCAAGATATAAAGCAAAACCCTAATTGAATGCAAACTAATGCTAAATGACTTAGAAAAGTGAATAAAATAATAGAGAAAACTGTAAAATAGAAAGTGTGTACCTGGGAATTTGGAAAAGACTGAATGAAGGTCTGGAATTCTAGAAAATATTCTTTTACTGCTGACTGGGACTCATTCGCCAAGCTGGGTGAATATAGGATTTTGTATTTGGAGAAAGATTTCTAATTAATGAGAGGCAAAAAAAGAATGTATATTCATTTGACACCAATAGACCATTGTGTTAGTATCATCACCCCTATTTATGATGATTGTTTTTTTTTTGGTAGAAAAGGAATAAATTAATAGAATGAAGATTTTATAGTTATAGAAATAAATTCTTCTTTAGATTATTAAAATATAAAAAAGGACAGGGTAGGCTAAGAAAGAAATAATTTTCATGTCCACAACCAATTCACCATTATGTTAGTAGGAGGGGTATTTTTGTTGTAAACTCACCCTATTTAGCATAAGGATCATGTTCTATTAAGGTATATATGTTGTGATAGACTGAGCCTTCCAACCAATGTATGAATAATTTATAAGAATGAGGATTTTATAGTTGTAGAAAGAATTTGAATATGCACAATTCTTAGACATATTCAACCTTGAGGGGAATTTTTTTTTTCAACCTTGTAGGAATTCTTTTTTTTATTATTTTTGAGCCATGGTCCAAGAGGATAGGGGAGGCCAATAGATGAAACATAATCATCTACAATCAATCAACCATTTATTTTGTAGGAGGACCACTTCAATTATTGCATCACCCTTATTGAACTAAGCATCATGGTATATTGGACCATATATGTTGTCATAGAATGATCCTTCTAACTAACATTGGACTGGTTTACAAGAATGAGGAATTTATAATGATAGAAAGATTTCTAAGATGCATAATTTTTAGGCATACCCATAAGTGCAAAGATATTTTTAGAATTTCATAGGAATATATTTTATTTGGATTTTTTAGGAAAAAAGAGAGGAGAGGTTAACAAAGTAATCATAGCGATCTCTAACTAGTCAACCATTATTTTAGTATTGGGGATACTTCCATTATAACATCATCCATATTGGCATAAGTATTATTGGTTTTGTTTTGTGCTATAAGCTCCAACTAACGTAGAAGAAATATAAATGAATAGCCACTTATTATGCTCAATTTTTGTAGGGGTTGGCCAATTGTAGCATCAAAAATTATACTCCGTTTTAGGTGATAGTACAATTTCATGCTTAATTTGGACCTATTTTTGTGACCCAAGAGTTTAATTATGCTTTGATGGTTATTTTTCTTCATGTAATTAGTATGGACATAAAGCTATAGATTGTAGGATTACACCTTATAGAAATGATAGAAATAATTTTGGAAGCAAGAATCCTTTTGCTCCTTTAGTTGGTTTAAATGATGTTTTCTATAACTGTAACAATTATGGTAATATTGCCAAGTTTTGTAGAAGTGTATTTACAAAGTCCCCTAGATAGGAGAAAAAAATTTATCTCTCAAATTAAAAATAGATTAGCTCATTTTCATGCAAGTCAAAAGAAAGAATTTTCATCCCCTTCATAGAAGAAATAATCTACACAGAGTTCTAAGGAAAAGAAAAAATATCCAAAAAGACATTAGAGAGAAAAGAAGACTAAAATGAAGAATGAAAATTCAATAATAGTTCAAATAGCTTTTCATGCCAAAGGACAAGGCAATACTTGGGTGATTGATAGTGGTTTCTCTAGTCATTTGACTAGAGATAAGAGCAAATTCACTAACTTGGAGAAATGGAATGGTGGAACAATTAAGTTTGGTGATAATACTACTGCTAAAATAACTAGAAAAGGTACACTATTCATAGATGGTAAAACTAAAGATCAAGATGTATTGTATGTAGAGGGATTAAAACATAACTTGCTTAGTTTAGCCAAATGTGTGACAAAGGATAAAATTTGGTATTTCATGCTAGTGGATGTGAGATGAGGAAAGCTAGCTCTGGTAGACTTGTTGTTGAGGAAAGAAAAAACTAGTAACTTATACCATTTGAAAGAGATGAAAAGTGGAAGATGCTTGTTAGGAAAAATTGATGAAAGCTAGTTATGACACAAAAGGATGCATCACATTAACTTTGACCATCTATTGAAAGTCAACAAGAAGAATATAGTCAGGCATATTCCTAGTATTGGAAAACCAACAAGTACATTTTGTAAAGAATGCCTTGAAGGAAAGCAAACAAGGATCAAATTTAAGACAAACAGATATTCAACTTCAAAGGCCTAGACTTGATACATAGAGATCTATGTGCACCAACAAGAACCAAACACATTAATGGAGAAAGACCTATTTCATGTTATTAATAGATGATTATTCAAGAATGACATTGGTGACTTTTCTTAAAGATAAATCTCAGGATTAAATGTTTAAGGTCTAATAGAGGTGGAGAATTCACTTCTAGTGAATTTGATAACTACTATGAAAACCATGGAGTTAGAAGACATTTCTTTGCAGCTAGAACACCTCAACAAAATGGAGTTGTTGAGAGAAAGAATAAAACTATTCAAGAAATGGATCGAACAATGTTGAATGAAGCCAAATTACCCAGTAGATACTAGAAGGAAGTAGTTCATACTATTGTTTACATTCTTAACAGAGCACAGTTAAGAGTACATCATGATAAGACTCCATATGAATTATGGAAAAGAAAACCTGCATCTGTGAAGTATTTTAGAATATTTGGAAGTAGATGTTTTATAACAAGGGATGAAGAAACTTTGAGTAAATTTGAGACAAGAAATGATGAAGGAATATTTCTAGGTTATTCTTGAGTACAAGTAAAGCTTATAAATGCTATAGTAAAAGGTTACAAAAGATAGTTGAAAGTGTGAATGTTAGAGTGGATGAAGATTATTCTTAGTTGTTACACAAAAATGACATGTATTCAAAAGTCCATGTTTATGAAGAAAATGAAGAATCTACAAAAGAAGAGTCACAAGAGGAGAGTGATGTTAATGAAGAAGAGAAACCAAAATCTACTCCAAACGATATCATTATGGGGATCAAATTCTCATAAACAAACCTAATGTGTCATGAAAAGAAGAAATCTAGCACAACGAGAATAGGTAAATTATTCTTTACTATCTAAAATTGAACCAAAATATCATGAAGAAGCTAGTAAGAATGAAAACTAGATTGAAGCCATGAAAGAAGAAATTAATCAAATAGAGAAAAATTAGACTTGGGAACTTGTTCCTAGGTCTATTGATAAAAATGTCATAGGCTCAAAATGGGTGTTTAGAAAAAAAACTGAATGAAGGCAAGTAGATAACTAGAAAAAAAGCTAGATTAGTGTACAAGGGCTATGCTCAAGTTGAGGGTATAAATTTTTATGAGACATTTACACCTGTTTCTAGACTTGAAGCCATTAGAATTGGAGTCACTGAAAAAGTAACCCTTCTACTTTTTCTAACTTGCTCAGGCCCTCCTTGTGATTTTGGCTTAATGTGGCCTTGATTTAATGTTTCAATGTGAATAACACATTCACATTAGGTCTTGGTCCCTTGTGAAATAAAACGATTCAAAGGGTACCTTACTTAAGTGTTGTAAAGTGTTGTAACGTACTTTCACACTTTTCTAGGGTCTTGTTAATAAAATAACCTATTTTCATCATTTACTAAGCCTTATTTCAAAAGTGTTGTAAAGTGTTGTAACACATTTTCACACTTTCCTAGTTTTGTCATTAGTAATTGGGATTTCTTATACTTGAATTGGCCCCATTTTGCATCCATAGGCCTTATTTATGTGTATGTTTGAGAATAATCCTAAAAAATATCATTTAAAACATCAAAATCCTAAAACCCACCTTAAATTTCTAAGGTGGGACTCATTCTCCATTATGGGAAAACGAGTCCCCTTAGGTGGGACCCATTTGCCTAGGGTGGCGAATGAGTCCCTTTTAACTCAAAATTCAAATTTAATTTAAATTTCTACTGAATTTTAATTCTGTAAGATCTAAGGTCAGACTATAGTGTTGTAATTCCAGGAATTATTGCATAATTGAGTATAAATACAAGGTTCTTTCTCTCATTTTCATACCCAAGCATTCAAGTATATTCATGCATATAGTTCACAAGAGAATTTGAGCATTCACAAGACCATTCAAGTCATTTCAAGGGAAGATTATCAAACATTTAAGAGCATTCTTCAAGTGTCAATCATCATGTCAAATATTTTTTGCATCATGTTGTTTTAGAGCTAACAATTGTAGTGTAGGATTGTGTGATTCAAGCAAGAATTGCATCAACATCAAGCTAGATTCCAAGTCCTCATCCATTGGAGCCATTACTTACATGTTTGCAACACTTTATTACAAGGGTTTGGTGAGTTGCAACATCATTATTTGTTCATTCATCATTCTCTATTTTATTTCAAGGGTTTGATTACCAACAAGGGGTTTGACCAAGGAAAAAACCTATTCACTAACCCCATAACATTTTTCCCTCTCTTTCCACGTGATTTGTAGTTCTAGGTTGCAAATTTATCAAGGATCAAGATTGGAAAAGTTTTCATCAAATTTTCAAAGTAATTCAAAGTTTTCAAAGTTGTGAACAAGCCTTGGAGAAGCTTAGAGAAGGTCTACAGGTTGAATTTTGCAGTTTTAGACCCAAATCTGAATCAAGAACAAAATAGTAGACTGAGAGCTATAGGATCCAGTTTTGAATTTCTAGAAACCCAAAAGTGGACTAATTCACTAGTATTGGTGAATGAGTCCCACTGTACCTATCTGTCAGGGATTTTTGCATATCTGAGTACCCATTTTTCTAAAACCTATTCTGACATAGTTTACCCAAAACTGGACTAATTCGCCCAACTTGGCGTATGAGTCCCAATTGGCATTAACAGTGGATTTTTCAAGATTCCAATTCACCTCCAATTTTCCTTCTTCAATTTCCCAGGTGTACATTTCTAGTTTCATAAATGTCTATTACATTTACTTTCATTTCTGGGTCATTTTGCATATCACACTGTGTTTTCCAACATTTTGAGTTTTCCAAGTTTACACTCGGTGGTGAACCCCTTTTTGTTATAATCAATCCCTAGGTCAATGCTACTGTTAGATTTCAATCTCCTTTGCATTGAAATCTTGAGGGTTAACCTTGGGTGGAATCTTCCCACATAGACCACATTTTTCATAAAAACCACCATTTTAAGAGGTTCCAAGAATGTTCCTTGTATATTTAGTTTATAAAAACTTCAAAGCGTACCAAATGGATGTAAAATTTTCATTTCTCAATGGCTATGTAGGTAATGAATTTTATATAGAGCAACCTGAAGGGTTTATTGTGACTTAAAACAAAGACCATTTATATAGACTGAAAAGGCTCTGTATGGTTTAAAATAGGCCCCTAGAGCTTGGTATTCTATGTTGGAAAAATATATCTAACAAGGGTATAAGAAATGTATCACTGACAAAATTTTCTATTTCAAATGTGAAAGTGAACATATAATGGTTGTCCTTGTTTATGATGACGATATCATTTTTGGTAGTAATTGTGATAAGACGTGCAAAGTTTTTGCTACTGCAATGTAGAAAGAGTTTGAGATGTCTATGTTAGGAGAATTAACATTTTTTCTTGGTTTACAAGTCAATCAATTAAATACATAGATTTTCATTTCTTAGACTAAGTCTATGAAGGAAATTTTGAAGAAACTCAAAATGAAAGATTACAAGCTAATTAGCATACCTATGGTCACTAGATGTAAGCTCAACAAAGATGATAATTATGATTCAGTACATCAATCATTATACAAATATGTGATTGGGAGTAGATGTTATATCTTACAGCAACAAGGCTTGATATCATGCAAGTTGTTTGTATGGTTGCTAGATTTCAAGCTGCTCCTAAGGAGACAAATGCCAAAGTTGTGAAGAGTATTTTTAGAAACTTAAAAAGTACATTAGAATGTGGTCTATGGTATCTTGTTGGTAATGATTTCACTTTAACTGCATATAGTGATACAGATTGGGTTGGTTGTGTGGATGACAAAAAGAGCACTAGTGGTAGTGCATTTTCTTGGAGATAGATTGGTAGCATGGTTAAGTAATAAACAAAAGTTAGTTTCTTTATCAACAACTGAAGTTGAATGTATTGATGCTATATCTTGTTGTACTTAGGTGTTGTGGATGAAACATACACTGCAAGGTATTAAGGTGATTTTTGATGGGACAGTTAGTATTTGTTGTGATAATACTAGTGCAATAAATATCTCAAAGAATCCTATTATGGATTCCAGAACCAAGCACATATCTATTAAATATCTTTTTCACAAGGGAAAAGTTGCTACACAGGAAGTCAAATTAGAATATGTCGCTACAAAAGATCAACTAGTAAACATTTTCACAAAAACCCTTCCAAAGGAGTCATTTGACAACTCAGGGAAAAATTAGGAGTTGTTCCTTCTCCTATCTCTCCTTGAATATCGAATGAATTCATCCAATGGGAGCATAATAGATTCATTTTGTATCTCTGGTTTATCCCTTTGTAATTGATGTCAAAGGGGGAGAGTATAGAAAATGGGAGAATAAGGAGAATGGTGAATTGTAGTGATAATCTTATTTAGGGAGAGAATAAGAAAAATTGGCATGCAAGGAGAATGTAATGATGTCAAAGGAGGATATTGAAAGGTGTTGTCATATTCAGAGTTATTTATGTATTGCCATTTTTTTCAGATGTTTCCATCAATGACAAAGGAGGATATTGTTGGATTTTTTGTCATTGATGTCAAAGGATTCATAAGATGTTGTCAGATTGTTTTAATTATGGTCATTGATGTCAGTGGTCAATTGCATAGAGAAATATTATTTGCAGTTGCTTAGTGCAGGTCCTGCAAAAGTTGCAAATGTTGTCAAGCAATGTTACAAAAGTTGCATAGATGTTGTATAGTCTTTCCTTAGATATCATGTTTCATTGGCATCAGACCTTGGACTTCAAGCTTCAGGCTTTCCTTATACCACATGCTAGAAGAAAGGAAGGAGATCAAATGTAAGAGAAAATTCCAAAAGGTCACCCTTGTTAGGTGTTGGAGGTCGAAGAGAAGGCTTATGCCTTATCGTAAAGATAAGACAAGGAGAAAGAGAGAAGCTCGATACCTAATTCTTGAAAGATAATGACTTAGTCAAATCTTTGGATGGAAGCAATCAAAAATTGAGGGTTGGGGAGGAAGCTTAAGACATACAAAGAGGAAGAAAAGAAAAGAAGTTAAAGGGTAAGGCCAATGGCCGAAACCCAAAATGCATTGAAATATTTCTTGAGTGGAGTGATGCCACTTGGCATCTAGTTATTGGAGTGCAAAGTTTCTTCATATTGCATTCTTCTTCCCTAAGTGCAAAGTGAAAATACGCAAAGGTCTTTTATAGTTGAGTGATGGAAGCATGGTATTTTTTCATTGTTTCATTTTGGTAAATGAATTGGAACTTGCAATGACACCTAACTCGCCCAATGGAAAGTGGAAATATCACACCAACAATTGGAGAGATTTCCTGTGAAATGGAAATCTTTCTCTATGTTTGAGAGGGGAAACTGAGCCCTCATATGATAGGGGGTTTTAGGATTTTTGTGTATTTTTAACTTGAAAGTACACAAAGGAGAAAATGAAGAAAACTAAAGATAGCTAAACAATAAAGACCATATTGGTAGACATATGAATACCAAATAGGAAAAGTCATGGCTGGCAACCCTTACAAGGGGGGTTTCACCATAATGTATATTTCAATATGCAATGACAATGAAAGAGAGGTTATAAATCTTGACATATGAAAAGACAACTCCAACACATTAAAATGAGATACCAAAGCCTACTTGAGTTTCATTACATCAATTGCATAGATTAAAAAGCATTTAAATAAACAAAAAATGATCTCTAGGAAGACATAAAGGGATTACCAATTTGAAATATGAAAAACCAGTAATATTATACAATTCCAAAAAACCTCTTAAGTACAAAGTGTCAAACCAAAAGTCATCAAAAAGTTATGTCAAAATTTCTCCAGAGTTTCCTCTTTGTAAAAGTCCCCCTTCACACTACAAATAGCCTCGTATATAGGCTTCTATTGGATAACTACCTCATAACCACCCATCAACTATCTTTTTGAAATATAATGGTTTTAAAATAAATCACTTAAAAAAAGGCTTATTTTCTAACTTTAAGTTACAATAAGTGACATAAGTCACTTTCACAAAAAGGTAACTCGAAACCTATAACTTTGAGAGAGAGAACAAGTTAATAGTTTTCTCGAGGTGGACACTATGTCTTCATGGAATTCAAGCTCACAAACATTTCTCAACCATTTCCTTTTCCTGTGCATCCACGTGCAATTGAATTTTCTCCAACTTCTCTAGCAAAATCAACCATAGCCTTTGCAATGACAGGTCATACCATTGATTTTCCTAGCAAATAATTTCTTTCATAAATTGCATCAACTCGCAAACATGGAAAGACATAATCTTTTAGAAATTATTATTTTAAATCCTTAATGATAAGTTGACTTGCATCACTGATTCTAGCCTTTTCTTCTAAGCCATCAATTTCACTAAGGCCCATATAAAAGATGATTCATCAACACAAGCCTTTGTAGATCCCAAATAATCTTTGAAGAAACCTTCAATTGAGAATTTGTAACTGAAACTTGGAAAGTGATCTGAAAACTCTTGAAGTCCAATGTGACCATCTATCAACAAAAAATCTTCCAACTTCAAGGCTTATTGAATTCCCAACCAAACCATTATTTTTGGTGTACATTTTTATGATTTCACACCTCTGAAATTTCAATACCAACTGATGAAATAAATTCATCAAACATCAACCTCCTTTGGGTAAACTTAACTTCCTTTTGATCCTTCAGGCAATGAATACCAAAGCATCATTTTTCTTTGCAGAAGAAGAGTTATATGTTCTAGGACACCTATGAAATGGAGGGAGAGCTAATTCAACAATATGACCCCATTGTGGTTGGTATTCTGCAGATCTATAAAGACAAATTGCTCAGGCATAGAAAAATGAATTTTCATAATCTAACTTCTTCATTATCAACAATCAAATGCGAAGATTTACAATAATAAAGCCCACCATAAGAGAAGAACCCAATGAGGAAAAGCAGGGGAAAAGAGGAAAAAATAGAGAGTTTCCATTAATTAGCTTATACTAAAGCAAGTTATTAACTGTTGAAGAGCAGCTGGGAGAAACATGCGTAATAGTGAATAAGTTGTTAACTGTTGAAGAGTAGCTGGAAACAACATGCATAACAGTGAGCAAGTTGCAATTGCATGTTGGAAACAATAGTTGCATATTGGTTAACTATGCTAACACCTTCATCTGATGTATTTTTAAATCAAAACACACCTTTGTGTGGTGCATTTCAAAATCAAAACATTTTGATAGATGATATGCCTTCAAAAATCATGGCCATTTGCAATTGAGGGAAAATTAGAATTATAGGAAACAACTAACTATAAGCTCAATGGATAAAAAGAGCTAACAAACTGTTACACCCCACCATAGATCCCTAAAATTACTTTTCACTTTATGGTAATTACTATGATGATTCATGAGATTATGAAACCTTGAAAGTATATATTATCATGGATTGAGCAATGCTATGATACTACATTCAAATGAAATGATGACGATGATTTGATGTTATGATTATGATGAAATAAAATGAGATGAGTTTTTTTTTTTAAATGTGTAATAAATTAAATGATATAATCATGAGGTAATGGTTTCTAGACTAACTACTTGTTTTTTTTCTTGAGTGAGATTGCAGGAGCAACCTGAACACCCCCCCAAAGAGAGAGAAAGAGGGGAAGTATCACTTGGGAGAAGGGTGAAGTTAGGAATCCTTAGGAAATGCCATCTGAGCTCAACTTTGGTCAGGTAGTGATCCCATAAACCTAAGGTGTCTAGGGTGTCATTAGCATGCTTGGAGATAAGTCAACCCAAGTCAAGGGAGTCCTTTTTGACCCTTTTGTTTGGTATGTTTCTTTTAAAGGTTATTAACTCTCTTGTTAATATGTGAAAAATATATATATATGAACGTAGGTATATGTGAGACAAGGTAATCATATGTAGTCATATATGTATGGATGCATGCATGGACGTGTATGTGCATACAAAGACATAGATACCATCAATGTACAAACATATACATCTAAACATGTAGGGATACATACGTGCATGCATAAGTTACTACGATGAAAATGACTCATGTATAAGTGTGTTCATATATGTATGAAGTGTGATCTTTAAACACTTTTTCTTCATGACTCTCATTATCATGTTGCATGAGAATGTTGATCATTTAAGATCATCGTTGAGTTGGTTCGTCTTGGCGGATATGCTAGATAGATGACATAATGACTATGTCATCAACTCTTGCCTATGAAACTATTAATTTCTTACAAGGTTATTATGTTAAAATATGCTAAAAATCTACAACGGCTACATAAGCCATGAGCTAACCAATGAGACTCAACTCTTATTAAAGAGGAGCTCGTGAGTCATGTTCGGTTGATATTGTTCAATGCTTTTAATCTATATTAGATCAAACTGAGATATCTATAGCTGCATAGTTTTGAATCCTTAAACATTATGCACACCCCTTGGGAGGCGAAAAAGCATTTCTTGGCCAAAGTTATACCCATTGTACCATGTTTAAATATCCACGTAAGGCTATAAGAGCTACAAATGGATATGATGGAGTCAACATAGACACACCAATATATAAATATAAATATATCTTTACTTCGGTTAGATATTAATTGGTTCTTTGTTTAAAGCCACATCGATAGTGTTTTGATGGCGAAAGATTGATATCCTTGAATGAGTATAAACTAATTCTAGCCATGACATAACATTAGGAAGGTGGCAGAAGTTTATTCTAACATATTTTAAATTCCTTGGAAGCTGTTAAAAGATGCGCATATACCACCATATATGATGCAAGCTTAAGCATGGATTAATTACATGATATGGAAAGAGATAACTGGTTCCTTGAGATTCTTGGCCCTGACATATAATCTTAAAGAAAGCATGGGTATTGTGATTTTTTTTTTCTACCTTTTTTCACTGTGGTCATCCCATCCTCACGCTAGGAGATAACTATTACTCCTTCCAATCGTTTTTCATGGGGATACCTGTCGAGTAATTCTTGGGGAGAAATATGGTTTGAGTGAAACCAACTTCATAACTGAATCTTGAGGCCAATATCTCCTTTTAAACCAATTCTTGTCTTTACCCATTCGTGTCATTCTTGGGCTATAAGGAGGATGATGATAACTCGGTTTTGGTTGCTAATAAGAAGAGATATTTACAATGAGAAAGTTTAATTATTGATTATTTAAATAGAAATCGTTTTTGGTTGCTAATCTGTCGAGCTACCTTGGATAGAGAGGGTATTTACAATGAGAAAGTTTAATTATTGATTATTCAAATAGAGTGATTTAAATGCTTAAAAAGGCAGTTCAGGGTATGTTAACCTCAAACCTTCCTTGGCATAGTTATGTCCAGGGATAACTTTAAGAAACCCCACCTTAGTGAAGGTGTAAAATTGTGGCGAATCTTGGCTAAGTGATAATTTTCCTAGTGGATCTTTCCTTTTATTTGAAAAAAAATTAATTTTCCTGGCGAATCTATGCACATTATTAAAAAATTGTAAAATCTTGGCAAATCTTAATGAATAATTGGTAAAAATAATAATCACAGTGGCAAATCTTAGTGAATAATCACTAAAAATATTAATTACAATGGTGAATCTCTCCTTTAAAAATTTGCATAGTTGGTCGGCGTAATTCCCCCATATTTTTTTTTGTTTTTTGTAATATTGAAGTAGGGGTCTGGTGGCGACAACCACCGGTGGGGTCAAGGGGGAAAAACCCCCTTATGGGGGTCGAGGGGCAACTATAAAAAATGCATTGGAGCACACACAAATTATTATTATTTTTTAAATCTCACTTTAGAAATAAGACTAAATAAAAAGTGAAATTGTTACCATTGATTAGCTTTTTAATCAGATGGCTGCAAGTTGATTTCATGACCTATATGCACGTGCCTTTTAAGAGGCTTATTGAGGACCAAAATTTGATTTGGGCCACATGATTAAATCTAATCGTGTGGCCCAAAACAAATTACAAGCCTCAACAAGCCTTTTAAAAGGCACGTGCATATAGGTTGTGAAATCAACTTGCACCATCAAATTAAAAAGCTAATCGATGATTCAATGACAATAAATAAAAGCCCTATTCAAAGCTAAAATATCCTTAAAATTAAATGGTAATTTATTATTAGTGGCGATATTTCTCCAAAATTAATGGTAGGAATAATATTACTGGTGAACATAATTAATATTTGTAATTATAGTATAAACTATTGGCAAATCAGTTCCAACGATGCATCATTTACATGGTGAATCAATTTGATTTATTATTTTAAAAAATAATGCATAGGTGAATTAATCGAGACGAAATTATTTTTTTGTAAAAACTTGGTGATTCAGCCTCCTTTTTAGCTTGTACTATTCGCCATTTCTAGAGGTCTCAATTTCAGTTATTCACCAATTGGCAAAGATTCGCCACTAAAATTTTCCCTAGTTATGTCTGGGGATGCATCATGAACCCACCATTGCTTATTATGAGATTCTTTTCATTATTAAAAGGTAATATCAAACCATAGTTCCTTGGTTCGTATAGAACCAAGCTTGACTAATTGAGAAGTAAAAATAAGTGGAAGAAAAGACTTAAGCACAACTAAGTGCTAGATTTTCTATTAAGAACGCTTACTCGAGTAATGTATAACTATTCTTGAGTTCTTTTAATAACTACTTGTTGAGTGACGTTGTCATAATAATCAGGCCCTTGGAAGGGAAAACCTCTTTCCTTCCTTGATATGTTCCTTATTAAAAACACCCAGGTGAGGTATTTGTAAAGGATGCCTATATACTATTATATAACCTTATGTACATCTTGATGACGACATAGTGACGTCCATATGGTTAAAGACACCTGAGAATGGGTGAGAAGGTAAAACCCTTTGAACCATGCTGGGGCTTGAATTAGAGGTTATAGTAGCCTAGACCCTAGTTGTTGTAGGTACACAACCAAAGGATTCAACACCCAAATAATTTGACCAAACATGTTAAATGTTAACTTGGTGAGTAAGCATTATGTTAAGCAAATTTATTGTAAGACGGGGTCAGTAGGTCTACACTTGTGGTTACCCTTAGTTAACATGATTGTACTAAATTGCATGGAGGACTAAAATCTAAAGGAAGTTATATTATTATTGGAGATCTAACCTTTACGATGTAGACTTGCCTATGTATTATTCATACTACATTAATGACTAGGAAGGCCAAGAAGATATCATTTTGTGACAAGAATTGCTTAAAGTATTATCATGAGAGTTGTCACATTCAAGGGTATGGGTTAAGACTCAATCAATTGGCTGTAGCCAAGACCTAGGAAGTTACATGAAAGTAACTTGGGTGTTTGAGTCAGAAATATCCAATAATCCAGATGAGTTATTCACCTTGGGAATCTTCACTTTCTAAGGAGTCCACTTTAATGAAGCTTAAAAACTGAACATCTGAGACTATAACAAGAAGGGGTCTTCAACTTAAGTCTTCTATTGATTAATAATTAAGATTAAAATTATTACCTGTAAATAAAGGATGAGTAAAGTAGGAGTAAAAGAATTAATAAGCACAACTAGGTGCTATAGTGGCAAGAATACTTAAGTAGTAAAATAGTAGAATCCTTGCTTTATTCTCGATAAATGAATTGTGAACTACATTGTTTCCTTGAAATGCAAAATTGTTTCATTGTAGGTGTTCAAACCCTACTAGGGTTTTGTATTGAGTAAAATGCCACTCAGTAGAGGGTATTATGTGAAGGAAGTTTCCTTATTAATCCATGACCATTTACGTCAAGATAGTTGCTTGTATTGGTGAGAGAATGCCAAGTATATCACTAGGTGGGAAATACCCTTGTATATTATTTATCTAGAACCAGTGCCAATTGCTAGGACCCGAAAGTTATGCTAGGTAACACAGGGGGTTTGAGAAGGGAATAACACCTTACCAACTTAGTAGAGTTAAGTTCTGAAAGATAGGTTATGTCATGTTAAAAGATCTTGTGATTATCCATTGGGTGGGACAGTCAATTCCAAGGTACCCTAGGTCAGAAAAGGTATTCCAAGTCGAGTAGGGTGGGTGAACAAACGACTTCGCTCCTAGCAATGATTGTATCTACGATACAAATACTATGGCCATAATGAGTGCAATTGTCTTTGCATGCACTTGTGAGTTCATTGTGACCTAGATACTTAGCTAGTTAGAGATGTCATACATAGTTGGAAGGTATCCATAGTTGTGCGAAGGTATTAGTTAAGTAGGGCACAACACCAGAGCTCAGATGGCAGAACTAAGAGGATTCTTGACTAATCCCTTCGTTGAAGGGAAGGGCCACTTCTAGTTAGGAAGGTGTGCAGGGGACCATTAAGTCCATGGTTGGAGATAAAGCACCCAGGTGATGCTCTCCCTCTTGCAGATGACATGTCGAGTCTTAGAAGACAAAAAAGAATCCAGATGCAGGATCTCTGACCTTAATCCTTGAAGTTATTATTTTAGCTTATAATCATTTCATTGAAATACAAAAGAGATAGATGTTTGTTCTTTTTAGTTTGAAAAGATTGTATAAATGCTTTGTTATATCTTTATGGTAACAGTTATGCAGAAGCATATTCCATATTCAAAGAAAAAAAATTGTACCTCTTTTCATCTATGTTTTTAGTTATTTTCTATTTGGTGAATAATTCATGATAACTCTTTGTAAGAAAGAGTAGGATATTACACAAACACTCCACGAAGTCATATATCCACCACCTTTGAATCTACTGCAAAGTGAATGCTTTCATGAAATTAAGTGGTGATGCTAATTTTGATTTCCACAAGTCCCTTCCTTTCCTTGAAAACCTAATAATTTTCTTTACTCAGCCTTTGTCATTTGTGAATAAAAATGGAATGGATTGTGACTCCCGCTATCACTCCAATTTCTAATGTTTCCTCTTTGAGCCTCTTGCTAATGTGTTCTGGATCTCATCCTGATTCAGATCTTTTGGAGCTTGATTGCTGGTTGCAACTAAGATGATTCCCCTATCCAGTAGTCTACTTTTATAATTCCTGAAAGGGCTAGAGTTGTAAATACATTCACTGCCTGAATCTCATCAAAACAGAGGACAGATGCCCCCTTTCACATAACTGTCTTCTCTAATATTAAGAAGATTGTCGGTTGCAGTACAAAGAATGTTGTCCGGATGTGGCTCTTATTCATACCTCTCCTGTAATTTTTTTTTATATTTTTAACTTTGCCAAATCTTGTGCATATGAGCATGAACATAAAGCATTGCCGCATGAAAGTGCAACCTATATCGATGCCTTACAACTCCCTTGGTAGCATTATAAAACAAGTCCATTACCATAATCTTTCCACAACCAACATTTCCATATAAGTACAGTCCCTTAAAAAAAACAAAATTCCTCATTCCTCTATGCTTTAATGGATGCTAATACGTTGTTTCAAAGCTCCCATTCTGGCGCAGACTGGGAAGATGCTGGCGAAGGTTGGAGATTTCAGCTTTACACCCGCGAGTTGCAATTGCTTAATAGCTTCTAAATCCTTTTCATCGAATTCATTGTATACATATCCTGCAATAATTGCGTTCCATGAGAAGACATTCCTTCGAGGCATTTGGTCAAACACTTCCCTTACCCTGCTCTATACTCCATCGCGCCAAATGAGATCACATTTCTTTGGGCACTTTGTTATACAGTTCACGGGCTCTGTCTCTGCTTTAACATTTTGCATGCACGTCTGCCATGGCGTCTCGCACCTACAACATTAGACAAAATTTCTCCATCCTTCGTGCTTTGATGGATATCCATATGCTGTTCCAAAATGCTGATTATGGCGCAAGTCAGGGAGGATGTTAGCAAGGGTTGTGAACTTCAGATTTACATCTTCCAATTGGATATGTTTGAAAGTTTCTAAAGCCTTTTCGACAAATCAATTTGGTGAATATCCTGCAATGTGGGCATTCCATAAGCCACATTTCTTTGAGGCATTTGGTCAAACAGATCACACGCCTTCTCTAAGCGCAGCCTGCAGCCACAACTTCAAAAACAAAATTCCTCTATATTTTATTCCTTTGATTGATGTCCACGCGCTGTCCCATAGCTCTCATTTTGGAATAAGCAATGAGGATGCTGGAAAAGGTTGTTGAATTTGGATTTGCGCCTGCTAATTGCATTTGCTTTTAAGTTTTTAAAACTTTCAACAAATCCATTTTGTGTACATCTTGCAATGCTTCATCATTTGCATACGCGTCTACTAAGGCAATTGCAATTACAACATCTGACAAAACCTCTTCCCTTTACGCTTTGATGGATAACCGCCCGTTGTTTTGAAGCTCCCATATTGTTGCGGCAGGGATGAAACTAGCATAACCAATTTGATTTGAAATGTCCAACACTTTTTTAAAATTATTCCATCTTGTACATATCCTGCAAGTGTAGCATGCTTTACGCTGGCATCTCTTTGGAGGCACTTTGTCAAACAATTCCCATGCTTTCCCTGCGTTTCACCATTTGCATGCATTTTTACTAGAGCATTTAATAAACCTGTCATCTTTTTGTTTCATAAGAGAACATCCCATCGAGGCATTCTTTCAACAGCTAGCGTGCTTTGTACATACTCCCAAGCTTTGTCTTTGTGTCCAAATTTTTGCATGCAGGTCTACAGTCCAAGAATCACGTGCAGTTCCATAGGTTTAATCAACTTCATAATATCCATATTGTTGGAAGTGTAATCCCAACTACTTCATTAATATCTTCATATGGACCTGTCTTCTCCGTATCAACTGATACGGATCTCACTCAATCTCACTATTAAACAAACACTGCAATCGGATCTTGGCAAGGGTTCAAATAGATTGCATATTAATTAGTCCAACGTTTTTGTTAGTCTCATTAATAGTCTTCACACATTTTATGGGTGTTTTGTTGCTTAGCTTTCTATATATTGGTTGAAGTCAGTTTTGTTATGTACTCCCAAATGGAGTCCAGCGCCACGGAGCTGTAAGGAGATGTAAGGGTTATATGTTTGTCAATAAGCAATAGTAAGAAGTCTGTAATGGTAGCATGATGAAGTCTGTATCAATGAGCAGCAGCTCAGATGTTTGTAACTGTCCATTAGCTTGTCTGTGTTTATGAGAGAGCTGAAGCTTTGTAAAACTGTTTCTTGATTAATATAAAATATTTGTGTTTGTGTTTATGTGTCTTCTTCTCCCCCTTTAATCCATCATTTGGTATCAGAGCAGGTCGATGATGCCTGTTGGGAGTAAGAGATTTGTTGAAAAGATTAAATGATTGTTGTTAATGGAAGGTCACTTCTGAAGGAGTTCTCAATCCAATCGAGATTAAAGAAATTGCAAAAAAATGAGAAGATCTAGAAGAGATTGAAGAAAGAAGAGACCTAGCACGAGCTGAAGAGAAAAATGTTGTTAAAAAAGGTTGGAAGAAAGATTATGCTGATATTGAAGAGCATATATCAGAGACTTGGAAAAGAATTGAAGTTTGTTTTAAAGGTCGCCTTGCAAGAAGAAAACACTGCCAAGAAGATAGTATTCGCAGTAGTTAAGAAGACCGCCAAATAAAACAGAATGAAGGGAGCCTTGGCTACAGGAAAAACAACTGTCACAAAAGCTAGTGGTGCATTGAAATGTTTGAAATTTGAAGAATCTACTAGATGAAAGAGAGCCCACTATAATGGGTGAAGCCATAGGTGAGGAGGCTAAAAGAGATTGTATCATTGTTGGGCATATCATCATTAAAGCGTTGGCCAAGGAGAACTTGCAGCCAGTATAGAGTAGAGTTCATAACTGTTTTGTAAGCCATCGCATTTTCCAGCAGCTCCCAAGCTCAAGGAAATGAAAGTCATAGTTTGAGCTCAAGACAGGCCGTTGTGCAAAGGAGAATAGCCATGGTCATGTTGTCGCTGCCTAGCAAGGCAGCCATCCAGAGGTAAAATTGCTGCCAAGTGAAAAGAAGTCCAGCCATTGCAACAAATGATTGTAGATGCGTTTGAAATGAAGAAATCAACCAAGCCAAGAGGAGTTAGTTGTTGAAGATTGGAAGATGCAAAAAATTTGTTGAAAGAAATCATTGCAGAGGAAAAAGAGATAGTGGCCATGAGGGGCTAAGTGAAAGATCAAATAAAGGCCATGCAGCCCAATGGTGGTTGCAGATCAATGGTTAAAAGATGTCCTCATAAGTAAAGGTAACTTGCAATTTTGTTTTGAAAATTATTATAAGGAAGTTGTAAAATGACTTTTTTTGTCTTTTGAAATGGAAGAGAGATTGAAGCTATAGATTTAGAGAAGAGAAGAGGCCGTTTGAGAATGTAAGTGTCAGGTGAAGCTGCAAAATCATAGAAATCACAAGAAGATAGGTCATGGTCTAGGTGAAGGCTACTGTATGAATGAAGGAATAGTTTAGACAAGGAAGAAGGAAACTGCAAGGAAAAAGAAAGTGGAGCTGCTAAAGGAGATCAGAAAATCAAAAGAGGATAGCATTCCTTATATGTGTGAATAAGGTCAATAGAGCCAATTAATGATAGGATCCCCAAGCATCGGTAGTGTAGCTCAAAGGGAGGTGTTGAGAGAAAACAAGACTATCACACCTAAACTTACAATTGATTGGTGACAAGAAAGCCAGAGTTCGTTGTTAGGGCATCCCAATAGAAAATTGAGATTTCCTAGGTTTGATCCATAAGATTTGAAAATTGCAGATGTCAAAACATCAATGGAAAAGATCAAAAATTTAATTGGAATTCGTAGTTGAGATTAAGGGGGAGTTTTCGAAGTGTAATTCCAACTACTTCATTAATATCTCCAGCTAGACCTATCCTCTCTATATCAACTTTGGATCTCACTCAATCTCAGTATTAAAGACAAAGTGTAATTGGATCTTGGCAAGGATTCAATTAGATTGCATATTAATTAGTCCAACCTATTTGTTATCTCATCAACAGTCTTCACACATTTTGTGGGTGCTTTTAAATATATATTTTTTATTTCACCATAGTTGCTTAGCTTTCTATATATTGGTTGAAGTCAGTTTTGTTATGTACTCCCAAATGGAGTCTAGCTTCATAGAGTTGTAAGGAGATGTAACGGTTGTATGTTTGTCAATGAGCAATAGTAAGAAGTCTGTAATAGTAGCATGGTGAAATCTATATCAATGAACAGTAGCTCAGATGTTTGTAACTGTCCATTAGCTTGTCTATGTTTATGAGAGAGCCAAAGCTATGTAAAACTACATTTTGATTAATCTAAAATATTTGTGTTTGTGTTTATGTGTCTTCTCCCCATTTAATCCATCACATATTAGCACTACCAAATGCATTTTATTAAACTTCGAAAGCATTTTTAACAAACCCATTTTTGCACATATGTTTGGTCTATTATTCCACAATACAAATTTGTGCCTTGCTTTTCTCTATGTGCATGCAAAATTGATGGTCGCTGGAAGAAGATACTTGTAGAGGTATTCGACATTACACCTGCAAACTGCATTTGTATGAAAGTTTCCGAATCCTTTTTCACAAATCCATTTTGTGCATAACCTGAAATCTTTTCATTTCATATTCTCTGAAAGGTAGTTAACCCCTGCTCTTCCTTTTTTTTAAATGCTCAAAGGTTAGAAATTTTGAAAAATTGAGTAGGGTTCAAATTCACCCAAATTGGAGCAAATGCAATTCAAATTTATTGAAATGTGAGCAAAAATATTAGGATTTTGAAAATGTTGAGCAAAGGGGTTAGAATTTGCAAAAAGGTTGAGCAAAGGGGTAAGAATTATCTCAAATGCAAGCAAATGAAGGTTCAAATTTATTCAAATGTGAGAAAAATGGTTAGAAATTGTAAAAGGTTGAGCAAAGGGGTTAGAATTTGGAAAAAGTTGAGCAATGGGCTTAGAATTTTCCTAATTGCAAGCAAATTAAGTTAGAATTTGGTGAAATGTGAGGAAATGAAGGTTAGAAAATGTGAAAAGTTGAGCAATGAGGTTACAATTTAGACAAAAGTGAGCAATAAGCTTAAGGCCACTCAATATGCCTCAAATAAGACATTTAAATGCTCAGAAAAACTTTAGTAATTATTTTAAATTTTAGAGAAGTTCTAAAATAATTTATATATTTTCCAACAAACCCCTTGATAATTTATCATCTCCACAACACTTCAACTTGCATAACTTTCAACTAATAAATCCTTTCACCCTGAAATTTTTCTTGGACCATAAAAATATCATGAAAAGAGAAACCTAGAAAACTAATTTTGCTTCGAGCAACCAAATCTTAAATTTTAATGATTTCCGACATTTGATTGAAAAAAATGAAACTTTAAATTTTCCCAATCTAGGATTTGGGTTCCTGCAAAAACTGGCTACATTGCTTGAAATTTCTAAAAAATATCCCCCTTAAATAGCTTTGTAAGAAATTTCATGGTATTTAAAATTTAATTATTTTTGCAAATCTTGGCAGGCTGCATCATTGATCTTAAAAATGGGGTTAACACTGCACTAAGGTGTCTATTAATGGAGTGAAGATGTGTGTCCAGTGTGACAAACATAGGATAGATGGCACATTTTCGCTACTTCGTGGAAAGAATGGTGGGTCCCTATGTTCGCTATGCAGGAGCGCATAATGCCTACGTGTGTCAACTTTCTATTGCAGCACAAGATCTCTACAAAGCACAATTTCATTCTAGAGTGCAAAGGAAAGAATGTGCTAAGCTTTGGTGTTGAAGCATAGGATTTCTCTCTTGGAACTATTGAGGCTATCCCCTGTACACAGGGAAATCTTAAAGAAAGATTTATCTTCATCATCTGTCCCCGAGGATATTGATATAGAGCAGTTTCAAGCTATGGTAGGGCATATCACTAATCATCTTCTCACCTTCTCAGAACAAGACCTACCATCGCAGCCATCTCATAACTATGCTTTACACCTTGAGGTCATTATTCATAAGAACAAGGTTAAAAGAGTCTTAGTAGATGGAGGTGCTAGTCTAAACATCTATACCCTTCAGTTGATCAAGAACTTGGGTTATTAAAAGGGTGCTATTGAGAAAGAAAAGAATACAACCATCAGAGCATATGAAGATCAAGAGCGGGTATCACAAGGCATCATCACACTACCCATCCAAGTGGGACCTGTCATTGCAGAGACTGCATGCCAAGTGTTAGACCTTGATCTCCCCTGTGACATCCTACTTGGTTGACCATGGATCCATTCCCTAAAAGTTGTATCTTAGACCTATCACCAATGTGTGAAGTTTCCTTTTGAGGACATAGAAGTTACCATCCATGGAGATCCTAAGCCTTTTTACTACTACAAGAATCTTGAGGCCAAGTTCTATAAGATTCTCCAAGTACCCAAGAATGATGAAGGAACTACACCATCCTCCTCATTTGTTGACCCATCGTCCCTTGCATCTACCTCAAAAGAAAAAACACCCATTGTGCAAAACATTATCGACATATCAAAGTAGTGATCCAAGATAATGGTTGTGGAAATTATAAGCTAACGAATGATACTTTTGTATTGGGGGAGCTACCTCTTTCTCCCAAATCTCATGGGAAACCCACACCTAGCAACAAAGTCACCGAAACAACAAAGATGGCAGCTACTACCTTCACCAAGTGGGGGGATTTGAACAAAGAAGATATCAATGAGGAGGATGTTTCTAAGCTGCTATATCAAGATGAACAACCCATCCCCGCTCTTCCTATGAATGATGACAACAAAGGCTTGTAGCTAATGAAGGGATGGGGGTACAACAAGAATGAGAAACTAGGACAAAATGACAATGGTTTCCTAGAACCTATCGTTCCTGAGAAATGTCCAAAGAATCTTGGCCTAGGTTGTACTACTAGTAAGGTTACCCTTATTGGAAACTTAGGTACTTCTGCTAAATGGGCTGAGGCTTCCTCTTGGTTACCAACATCTTATGATATGACTCTTGACAAATTCCCCCTCAACATTGCTGACCTATTCGAGAATAACTCTCTCTTCATGATATCCACAACATCCTTCGTCCTGAATGATCAACCCACTGAAATTAGCCTAGTCTACCCACAATTCATTGACTGGGACCAACAAGGACCACCAATTCTAGATTTATTCAAAAATGATGAAGCAATCTCATAATTCATGGGACTTCACAAAAACTTACCATGGGAAAATCACAAAGCTAGTTTTGATATAGAACTAGACACAAGGGCATACTATTAGGAGATGATTGAATTCTTCAATCACAAAATGGACAACATGCAAATCTTTGAGTGAAAACCACACTATAACACTTTTTGATCCTAAAATTTAGTAAAAAGAGAGGGCACATCCGAGGGTGAAAACCTATTTGAGGCACCCAAGGATGACGGATTCAATCTTCCCCTTAGTGCAATGCATCCAGAAAAGTCAACAGTTCTAGCAAAAAAGGCCACCCTAGTAAATGTCAGAATCGATGAAGCACCCAAGATCACTTTCTATGCCAAATCCTTGTTGGATGAAGAACAAAAGAACATAGAAGTGTTCCTGAAAAAGAGAAGAACCAACTTTGCATGGTCATACATAGATATTCCAAGGCTTGATCTTGAAGTAGTTGTGCATCATTCAACAATCTATTGTGAAGCTAAACTGGTAAAGCAAAAATTAAGAAAGATGCACCCTCAAATAGCACTCTTGGTGAAACTTGAGTTACAAAAGCTTCTAGATGTTGAATTCATCTGATCCATAGATTATCCTGAGTGGATTTCAAACCTGGTACTAGTCTCCAAACCCACTAGGGGCATCAAAATATGCACAGATTTCAAAGACTTGAATAAGGCATGCCTGAAGGATGATTTCCCTCTTCCTAACATCAACATCATTATGGAATTAACATCTGGGCATGAGATGCTATCACTCATGGATGGTTTTTCAGGCTACAATCAAATCATGATTGCCAAGGAGGATCAACTGCATCCACTTGTCTATGCGGAACATATTGTTGGAACATGATGCCATTTGGGCTAAAGAATGTAAGAGCGATCTATCAAAGAGAAATTACCTGAGCATGTATGTCAAAGAGCAATTACCTGAGCATGTCTTTCATGAAATGATCCAAAAAATAGTTGAAGACTATGTGGATGATATTTTGGCCAAGTCAAAGAAAAGGAGTGGGCACATAGAAGTCTTAGGACCCATCTTTGACAGGCTTGAAGAGTATAAGGTACAACTAAACCCAAAAAAGTGTCTTTGGGGTTACATCAGGGAAGCTTCTTGGCTACATTGTATCACATAGAGGGATAGAAATTGACCTAGAAAAAGTGAAAACCATCCTAGAGATGGAACCACCACAAACATTGAAACATTTGAGAGGGTTACAAGGAAGATTGTAGTCCATCAAAAGGTTTATAGCATAGTTATTAGGAAAGATCCACCCTTTCTCGCATCTTCTCCAGGATGAAAAGTGTGATAAAGATTTCCAACAAATCAAGGACTGCCTATTGGTGCCTCTAGTTCTCATGCCACCAATACCCAACAAACCGTTGATCCTATATATCTCAGCAACATCAGTAGTACTAGGAGCTCTTCTAGCACAACATGATGAAAATAGAAAGGAAAGAGCCATCTATTACATCAATAGGACCTTGTTGGCTATGAAATGAAATATTCATCCATTAATAAAGCATTCTTAGTGGTGATTTTTGCTTCACAAAAGTTCAGACACTACATGTTGTTGCATCAAATCAAGATTATTGCAAAGATCAACTTGCTAAAATACATGTTATCCAAAGGAACTCTCATAGGGCGAATGGCCTAATGGGTATTGATATTGACTAAATTTGACATAGAGTACATGGAGTGCAAGGAAATCAAAGGATAGGTGATCATAGACCAATTGGTGAAAGCACCTATCTATGCAGAGAACCCTTTGGTATCTAAATTTCCTGATGAATCAGTGTTTCTTGTCAATACAACAAATTAGTGGAAAATGTACTTTGATAGGTCATTCACCCAACACGAATCAAGGGTGGGTATCCTTTTTATCACCCCTCAAACTAATTACATCCCAAAGTCATACAGGCTATCATTTCCATGTACTAACAACATTGTTGAGTACAAAGCCCTAATCATAGGTCTAAGTATAGTAGTTCAATGACAGATTCAAGAGTTGAAAGACTATGGAGACTCATTGTTGGTTATCAACCAAGTCAATGACAATTACCAAAGTAAGGATGACAAGCTCACTCCTTACAAGAAGATGGTGGAGAGTCTCAAGGACCTTTTCATTGATATAAATTTTGAGCAGATTCCTCGCATGAACAACTGAGTAGCAGATGCCATGGCAACAATTGGGTCATTGTTAGACATGCTACACAATGTCCTTCAATGCAAATTCTAGGTAGAACAACTTCTCATACCAACTTTTGAAATCCTAGAATTTGAACTTGTGTGTGTCGTTGTTGGTCCTAGATCCCCATGGTATCATGATATATTCACCTACCTTAGCAGAGGAACCCTCCCATCTAATATCACCTCCAACCTTAAGAATACCTTTGTTATGAAGGCATCTCGATTTGTGATCCTAGGTGATACCCTTTACCGCATAAGCATTGAGGGGACATTACTACGGGGTATGTGTAGGATCATGATGGGCCAAAAAGTGGTGATATGATGGGTATGTGTAGGGTATGTGTCTAACGACTTTTTTTAACCCAAAATTGATAAAATGAAAAAGGGTTTTTAAAGGAGATTCTCAGCTTTCCACCAATATAAATTATGCTTTACTTTGAATTTAATTAATAATAATTATTCATTTTCTATTTGAATTATGACTAAAGTCTTGATTGATAGGCTGATTGAAAAACATCTATAGCTTTCAAATGGTATCACATTTTTTGAATCTGAAACATGCACATTCTATGATTCACATACTATAGGAATAAAAAAAAAAGGATTGAATTTCATGAAGTTTTGACCAAGTTAAGGTGGTCAAACATATGATTTTTTATATTTTTAAAAAGTTGTAATAAAAAATCATAATTAATTTTTTACTAGGAAAAAATTGCAAAATAATATGCATCACATCCGAACATGAGTCCTCTACTTATATCTAAAATATTATAAAAAAATAATATCATTTTATTGTGCTTAGGGTGGTCAGACAAAAACCTACTTATTTTTTCCCTAAAATTTAAGTACTACTGCATTGAAATTTCAAATTATCACCAAATAGATTTTTAAAAAAAAATATAAACCTAGTAGTTTAGAAACTACATTCAATTTTCTACAGATTCTATTCTTACATGTTTTTGAAATAATATAGTAAACTTATTCAAATTTTTACGGCAAGTTGCCTAACTCTAATTTTTCTAAATTTTTTGCCAAGTGCTTAAGGGCCTATTTTTTCCATGATGATCCTACACATACCCTACGATGTCTAAGCAAGAGGAATCCTTGAACGCTTTAACAGAAGTTCATGATGGAATATGTGGTTCCCATTCTAGTGGTATGACTATAGCTAAGAAACCGTTGAGGAAGGGGTACTACTGGCCAACTATGGAAAGAGAAGCCCATTAGTATGTGCAGAAGTGTGTCCAATGTCAACAACATGGAGACATTATTCATGCTCCAGTTCAGGAGTTGCAACCAATGGTCACACCTTGGCCTTTCTCATAGTGGGGGCTTGACCTCATAAGAAAGATTACTCCCTTATATAATGGCCACAATTTTATCATAACAACCACCAAGTACTTTACCAAGTGGGTCAAATCCATTCCTATGACCTACATAATGGGGAAGAAAATTGCTAAGTTTATCCTAAATTATCTTATATGTCATTACAGTGTTACACAAGCCCTTATCTTAGACAACGAAACACCCTTCAAGAATCAGGACGTGAAAGAGTTATGTTAGAGATTCAACATCCATCATCAATTCTCTACTTCATATTACCCCCAGGGAAATAGTCAAGTCGAGGCTACAAACAAGACCATTCTAAAAATCCTAAAGAAAATGGTCAATGAAGTTGGTCGTGACTGTCATCTACAGTTAAATCCCGCCCTCTGGGCCTATCAAAAAAGTATCTACACACCTACAGGTGCAACCTCATTCTCCTTGTTCTATGGATCAGAAGCCATCTTTCTTATTGAGGTCAAACTTCCATCACTACAAGTGTCACTACAAAATCTAATCACTAATGAAGAATATAAAGTATCTTGGTTAAATAAGCTAGAATTCTTGGATGAATGTCATCTTGATGCCCTTAATCACTTGCAAGTATACCAAAATCAACTGAAATAGAGCTATAACAAGAAGATCAAGTGTCAGTCTTTCTAGGTAGGGAATCTTGTTCAAAAGAAAAATCAAAATAATCTTCTAGATCAAGACAATAAAGGAAAGTTTGAGCCTAACTGGTTAGGTTCCTTTGTCCTCACAACAAGCTATGGATCAGGAGCATATCAATTGTCAATGCCTGAAGGTGAACTTTTGCAGGAACCAACCAATAGTATACATCTTTAAAAAATTTACGCCTAGGCTTGAAGGATGTAAATCTAAAAATACAAAAAATCCAAAAAAATGAGAAAAAGGATTGAAAAAAGTGTGTAATATTCGTGTTGAATCATAGGATTGGAAAGCCAAACAAATTTGCAGATGCATTAAGAAAAAGGAGGAATTTTCTAATAGAGATGAGAGTGCAAGTATTGGGATTTGATGAATTGAAACATATGTATGAAGATGATGCAGATTTTGGTGAATCCTGAAGAGCATTTAATGAGCTAGTAGTGACAAACATGAGCCAATAGTTGGATTCTTTCATTAAAGAAGGTATGCTATTCAAAGTAAATCAGTTTTGTAGATTAAGTTCAATGAGTGAAAAATTTATCAAGGAAAAGGATAGTGGAGGTTTAGTGGGACACTTTGGAGTGGATAAGATAGTACCTTTGGTGAGTGAACATTATTTTTGGAGCTACAAATATATAATGGTGTAAGGAAGTATGTTCAAAGTTGCAAAATTTTTCAAGTTGTAAAAGGGAGTAGTCAAAATACTAGATTGTACAAGCTTTTTACAATACCGGAGATACCTTGGGAAGATTTGAGAATGGATTTCATTTTGGGATTTCCTAAAACATAGAGAAGTTATGATTCTATTATGATAGTAGTGGATAGATTGTCTAAAATGGCCCATTTTATTCCTTGTAAGAAGACTAATGATGTTGTGCATGTTGTTGACTTATTTTTCAAGGAGATTGTGAGATTGCATGGATTACTTAAGAGTATTTTTTCAGACAAAGACACTAAATTCATTGGATATTTTTGGAGGACATTGTGGAAGAAGATGAAGATAGATTTGAAGTTCAGTTCAAAATATCACCCATAGATAGGGGTATGTGCAGGATCATCATGGAAAAAACAGGCCCTTAAGTAGCAAAAAATTCAGAAAAATCAGAGTTAAGCAACTTGACGTAAAAATTTGAATAAGTTATCTATATTATTTCAAAAATATGTAAGAATAGAATCTGTAGCAAATTGAATGTAGTTTTCAAACTAATAGGTTTTCTTTAAGAAAATATATATCTATTTGGTGAAAATTTGAAATTTCAATGTAGTGGTACTTAAATTTCAAGGAAAAAATAAGAAGTAGGTGTCTGTCTGACCACCCTAACCACAATAAAATGATAATATTTTTTTATAATATTTTAGATGTAAGTAGAGGACTCATGCCCCGATGTGATACATTTTTTTTGTAATTTTTTCCAAGTAAATAATTAATTATGAAATTTTTATTACAAATTTTAAAAAGTATAAAACTTCATGTTCGACCACCTTAACTTGGTCAAAACTTCATGAAATTAATTTTTCTTTTTAATCCTATAATATGTGAAGCATAGAATGTGACGATATTTTGGATTCAAAAATTGTGATATCGTTTGAAAGCTATAGATATTTTTCAATCAGCCTATCAATCGGACTTTAGTCATAATTTGAATAGAAAATGAATAATAATTAATTATTAAATTCAAAGTAAATAATAATTTATATGGATGGAAATGAGAATCTCCTTTTAAAACCCTTTTTGTTTCATCAATTTTGGGTAAAAAAATAGTCGGCAGCCACATACCCATCATATTGCCACTTTTTGGTCCATCATGATCCTGCACATACCCATAGATGGACAGAAAGAGGTAGTGAAAAAAACTTTGGGTAACTTGTTGAGATGTTTGGTTGGAGATAAAGTAGGAAGTTGGGATATAGTTTTATCACAGGAAAAGTTTGAGTACAACAATTTAGTGAACCTGAGTACAGGAAAGACACCGTTTTAGATTGTTACCAGAGTAAGTCCTAGAGGAGTTGTAGAATTAAAGAACATCAGTATGGAGAGTAAAAGGAGTATAGAGGCAGAAGAGTTTGCATATTTCATGGAGAAATTGTATAATCAGGTTCAAAAGCATTTAGAAGACATGAATGGTAAGTATAAGGAGAAGGCAGATGAGCATCGAAGACATGAGGAATTTTTTGTTGGAGATGAAGTGATCATGGTATATTTTTGGAAGGAAAGGTTTCGAGTTGGTACATACAATAATTTGAAGATGAGGAATCTTGGACCATGTAAGATACTTAAGAAGTTTGATTCTAGAAATGCATACGAAGTGGAGTTACTAGAGACATTGGGTATATCACCTATTTTCAATGTTGTAGACATATATGAGTTTCATGCAAGACAATCAAGTGGTAGTAGTGATAAAGTGGAGCAGTTACCACATCAAGAACCAGAGAAAATTGAGCAAATTTTGGATACCAGAACTAGAAGTAGCACTAGGAACAAGCAGTATAGAGAATACCTTGTGAAGTGGAAAGGAAAACCAATAGAAGATTCATCATGTATTTCTCAGGTTGAAGTACATACCATCTTGGTTTTCGTCTTGGCCCTAGAAAATGAGGGACTCACTTGTCTTCCAACCTCAGTTGTCTAATACAGGAGCATCCGTAGTTGTAAAGCAATCATGTGTCAACCACAAACAATTATTTTCTTGCATTGAATTCAATAGCAGTTTCAGTAGTTCATTCCACATTTTACCACATCATTGTTTCTCAGTTCACAGAGTAGGATATAGCACCTACACATCAACATATATTGAACATATCCAAATTTCACATCATTTGCATTTTTCTACTAAAAGTTATTGCTCTCATAATTTCATTGTGTTACCAGCTAGAGCATTTGGGCTCGACCTAGTCCATATTTCTTAGTGCATAGCTATTCCAAATCATGTAGAGCTTAACAAGAAATCATACAAGTATCTTGGGTTAGTTGGGACCTTTCGTGAAGATTCATAAGTTGATTCATTACACATGAATCTAATTCTTCATATCTCAAGGTTGACATTCATGTTTGATCATTCATCAGGTTATTAACCCTTGTGGATGACGTAGACCTATTTTCTAGCTTGTGAAGCATATTTATAGGCATTTATCAATTCTAAGTTAGATGTTCTAGATTCATTATATTTTCACACAAACCCTTTAGAGGCATGTAATAAGGCCTGTTGGCCAGTTGTATTGTTGAAATCCCTTGAGGCAAGCCTATGAGCCATTGTAATTCACCCTTGCATCCAATGTTGCATGTAAGAATTTGATATTAATGAAGATTCATGTTCACATATCTATTTTTTGTGTTATTTTCATCGTGTTGACTCATTGTTGCACAGTTCAGATTGTTCCTTCTAGAACCCTCCTACCTTGATTGCACCAACAACTCAAATGTACATTCATAGATAGAATCTTACCAAATCAAACCTAGAGGTTGACACTAGTAACTTACTAATGAAAACATAATGAAACTAATAAAAGCATCATTAGAGACAATAACAACTCAACACCAGTTGCACATCCTTGCAATGAACTCCTTCTCATAAAATTGACAACAATGATGACACCAACTATTCGTACTTGGAACAATCTCCCCCTTTTTCATTGATAGAAACACATGATGTGGAAAAACATCAACAACAAACACAACTGTGATCATCAATAATCCACAATAACTTTGATCATCATGTTAAATATCCAAGATACTAAGAGGGGGGGCATGAATCAGTATCTTCTTAAGTTTTCTAAACAAATACCATCCAATTATTCCAATGCATACAAAAACAAAGATAAATAAGAGCATTAACACAACATGAAATCATAAGACACATGAACACCAAGATGTTTACATGGAAAACCCAAAATGGGAAAAACCAAAGTGAGTGTTAGCTCACAATATAGTATAACCGGTTATAAGATATTACAAAATGGGGTGCCTCACTACCAAGACTCACTATCCAAAATTGAAGGCTCACTGCCTATAGAACTACAATGATAGAAATGGCTTATAGCCAGAAAATGAACTAATAAAGTACACCTAATAAGTGTTGATTCAGTTCCAATGAAGCTCAGTAAACTGACTTGACACACTTCATCATATTCACACTTCTTCAAATTTGCATTCACAACTCTTCCATTTGTATAATAATCTTCAAAAACTATCCAATACATACACTTTATTCATCCATAGTCATCGATTAGGTTGGCCTAATTAGATGCACTTCATATTTATCACAAATACTAGCTGTCGGCTATAAGCTCTAACAAAATTTTAACAAAAGAAATTCAAATGCTCAACACACTACATCATGTTGGCATGGACTTACAACATCCATAAACCATTTCCCAAAACCGCACACAACAATAATCAATAGCAAACAATTGCGGATCAAAACATCAAAGGATGTACCAAAATACTTGATGATTTAAGCTTCATACCGGTTCAAATACTAGACTAGAATACTGGATCAAACTCAAACTTAATCTTGTAGTTGCAACTCATATATGGTGGTGACATCAATGACAACACAAAACAACAAAATGAGATGATCTTCATTCTTCCAACAATCTCCCCCTTTGTCATTGATGGCAACATGTGCCAAAAATAATATTTACAAAACTTCTTACAACTTCTTATTTACAACACTTCTCCCCCTATCACTAGTATTTCACCATTCTTCACTCCCCCTTTGACGTCAAGTAAAAAGGGAAACACAATGGAAAGCATGAAAACAAGAGAAAAAAAAGCATTAACTGGAGGATGGAGAGCCTTGAAGCTCCTTAAGAATACCTTGCCATTCAAATTTACCATTCTCCCAACTTTTCTTTGCATCAATCAACATTCTATTCAAGGATTCCAAATCCATCAAACTCTCTTTTGCTTCATTCGGAGTGTCACGAGTCAAATTTATCTTTCCAAGTTTCTTTGTACCTACCAAGGCATTGGCAACCAGAGTGTATTCCAATCTCACCAGATATCCTAACTGACCATATTTCTTGATGATTTCTTCCTTTTGTTTTTGTAAAACAAATAATTTATGACTCGGTTGCTGCAACACATTAGTTTGAGGTGGGTAAAGAGTAAACTAGGGTTTAGGTGGAGGTGAAGGTCTATGTGACAATGGGTAAAGGATGAGTTGAGGTTGAATAATATTAAAGTCCCTTGGTGAATGATTGTATAACAGAGGCTCTTCATTTTCTTTCAAGGGCATAATATAATTATCAATGTTATCTTTTCCCTTTATGATGATATTCTCCCTAGAAGGAGAGTGTTTAGGAGAACAACAATCCTCATGTTCTTGAAAATTAAGGCTTGGTTCATCCAAACTAACTTCATCGCAACTAAGGGAGTTATCAATGGTTGAATGTGTTTGATGATTGATAGTGGGGAGATTAGAAGAAGACTCTATTTGATTGTCAGTTATTTCTAAGGTTTCATTCTCTTTCAACATACCATATTATCTACCCAACTAGGAGAGCTTGTAATGTGTTCATCCAAGTTTGAGGTTTGTGAAGTAGCTTCATCACAAGTAGGGGAGGCATCAAGAGAAGGACCACTATGGTTGTCAAATAGATTGTCCCAAATGGGATTCTTAATAGGGATGTCTTCTAACACCAACCTATCCTCTTTACATCGAGGAGGGATATTAGGAGATGGACAAGGTTAATTTTAATGGTTATGGAGATTAGGTAAGGTGATATTCAAGAATGTTTCGATGATTTCATCCTTTTGTTTTCTAATGTCTTCTAAAGGCAAAAGAGGAGAGGGACAATCAAGACTCTCAATGCTTGTAGCTCGTTTCACCAAAATACATTCATCACTAATAGGAAAGGTATTGGGAGAAGAAAAATTATGAGTGTTATGATTATCTACACATTCATCCTCTTGTGTTATGATATTTTTACAAATCCGATAGGTACTAGGAGGGTATGCAATATGCATATCAAATGTTTTACTTTGTTGTCCTAGATCATGTCCATGAAAAATAGAATCATACAAGCCACTTGATATTCTAGAAATATGGAATGCTTAAAGAGAACACATACTAACATGAGAAAGTAAATAAAGTGCAATGCAATGACTTAAAGTGAAATGTTTAAATGCAATTTGTAGATGTGAAATAAGGTAATTTTCATTACACAACAACCTAAAAAATGAAATGTGAAAAATGCAAAAGTGAAATGGAGCAATGCATGAAATGAGCTATTTTAAGTTAGATCTAGTGAAATGCATGTTACAGAAACTTAGCTAACTAATATAGGTAGGTAATGGCACCAAAAAGAAGCTGAAAAATAGGGTTTTTAGTTTTGTAAAATGTAGTTTCAGGGGTCAAAAGGGACTGATTCGCCCAAGGTGGTGAATGAATCCCAATATGGACCTTTTTTAGAATTTGCAAAAAAAATTGAGTGATTTTTATGCTTTCTGAGTGCTATGATGTAGACCTAAGTTAAAAATGAAAAATTTCAAAAAATTCAAATGAATTTAGATGCTAAAAATGCAACCTAAATGCACTTTTTATGAATGCAAAATTTGAAACCTAGCATGCAAATGTATCCACGCAAATACTAATGCAAGATCAATGCAAGGCTAGATCTATGATGAAGGAATCCAAAACAGAAAAGAGAAGTATTCAAAAAGAAAGTTCACCAAAATGAACCATAGATTTTAGGGGTGTGAAATGCTATGTCTCTTTTGTTCAATTAGGGTCTTTCACCTAATGAAAAGAGATAGATCCCACACCCAAAATCTAGGTGGTTCACTCAATCTAATGTATGTATAATATAATTATACCTAAATTCAATGATCTAGATGCAATAAACTGATAAAATGGATTGATTATTGAATGGAAACTAAATAATGCAATTTGTTTGAAAACACATTGTGATATGTAGAAATGAATACAAACTATAACATAAATGGATGAAACTAAAAGTGTGCAGCTAAGATATGGATGCAGACTGGAAATATCTTCTGTAATGTTGTTGACGTTGATTTTTAGGCCTAGTGGGACTTGTTTTCCATTCTAGGCAAATCAGTCCCAGTTCTAGAAAACTGAACTGGAGCTCATTTCAAACAAATGGGTATCAAAAACTACAGAAAACCAAAATCAGGCCTAGCAGTGGGACTCATTCACTACCCATGGTGAATGAGTCCACTTTTTAATTTTTGAAAATCCAAATGTGGAAACTGAACTCCCCAATCTGTTCTTCAGCTCCTGACAGGTTTTCGCCTCTGAAAGTCTGATTTCCAAACCTGAAAGTGACTTTTTGTTGATATTTTGACTTGTTCAATAGAAATAAGTCTTCAACAACTTTACAAATTGATCTTCAATGATTTCCAAGTCCTCAAGATTCCTAAATCTGCAAACACACAAGACAAGAGAGAGAAATGTTGAATGTCTAAAGGGCATGGGGGTTTGCCTAGGTCAAACCCCTTTTAGGTAATTAAACCAAAATAGAGAAACAATGTAATGAAACATGCAATAATGGAGTTGATTACCTTGCCATGATGATTGAACTTGAATGTCTACAACAAAACATGAAGAATCTGCCCTTGAATGTCTTAGGAAGCTATCTTAATGACTTGCAATGATGAAACCCTAGCTTACTTGACTTGAAGGAGAAAATAGATGATGGATGAATGATAAGAGATGTGTGAATGAGTTAATGAATGTAAATTAGAGTTTAGAGACTTATATTTATAATAAATCCACCTTATTTTCTTGTAAATTGGATCCCTAAGGCCAACATGTAAAAATAGTAAGCTTAAATTTTAGTTTTTCCCACTCAAAACTCAAATTTGACCCAAATGGGACTCATTCACCACCTTGCGTGAATTAGTCCCACTTGGCAGGGACTCATTTTCCACAGGTGGCGAATTAGTCCCAATGGGGCCCATTTGACAGCTAGGATGCCAGGAAATAAGGAGATAAGGTTTATATGATGACTTTGTCAGATATTTCATCAAATATTGCCTCAGGATGCACAATATGGGGTAATAGGGGCCTATTAATGGTGATGTAAAGAGTAATTAGGGCTTGGGACACAAAATTCAATGTGAAAGTGTGATTAAATACACTTTACAACACTAAAATGAGGTCCACATAGCCTAGGAAGGCACAAGAACCAATGTGAATGTGTAAAACACATTGCAACACTATTTTAACATTAAGTTTATTTTACAATCCCTCTAGATTAGTGTGATAATGTTATTAAGCACATTTTATAATGTTGAATTAAGGAAAAATATGTTCATAAAGTCTAGAATAGCATGAAAGTCCTTTACAACACCTTACAACACCTTTACAACACATTGATAAATGCATTTGAAAGGGTCCAAGACCTAGTGTGGATGTGAAAAACACCTTGCAAGATAGAATTAAGGCCTCATTGAGTCCAATTTTTCATCAATTATTCCCAAATCAAGCAAGTTTCCTTTTTTCTATGGTACAACCTTCAAATGCAACAATGTACAACTTTTCATCCAGCTTCAACTCTAATCATCTTCAAACCTAAAACCACTATTCAATGGCTTCCTTGAAGCACTAAAGTCATACACATCACCTTAAGGTCTTAGATCTTTCGTGCTTGATTACTTCAATTCCTTTGCAGACCTACAAAAGGGGTTAGCCTTCACAAAACAATGATAATATGACAATATGAACTCACATACAC
>VDFB02137392.1:0-25297 GCA_007258455.2 Sequoia sempervirens
TTCTCCACAAACTGTCTCAAGTAGAGCAAAACACTGTCGCAATAAATCAGGCGCGAACTCGGCTTTTCTTTATGTCGGCCACAATTTGATTTTTTTTAATTTTTCATTTTTGTCGAACATTCGACGAAAATAATAGCCGACATTTCGACGAACGCCAGGTTCATCGAAATTTCGACGAACGTCGGGGATAAACTTTCAAAAAAATTGGAAATTACACATCAAATTTTACAAGCACCCGACGAACATCGTATTTTACATATTTTGTCGATCTGTTTCGTCGTATTTTGTAGTCAAATCTATTAGTGAGACTTTCCACATTTGGTAAGACAACATACTGAAACACATGTGTTTCACTGAAGTCTCCTGTCGGTCAGACATCCTGCTATCGCCAAGAGGTCATAGCAGACCCCTTTTGTTTCCCCGATGATCCCTAGCACTGTTGCCGAGACATCTCCCGGTCGCCAAGAGATCATACTGATAGGAACAAGTCATACTGATTTCTTCATCGGCCAAATAGACTGAAGGTCATGTCGATATCAGCAAGACTTCCTATCATCACCGAGACATCTCTCCGAGATCCTTGAGTTAAACCGACGACCACAGGTGTATATCTATTGGCCAGACTTCCCGAGTCGGTATGAGACATACCGACTGTCCAAGACTCTTCCAGACACCGATTGTCGCCCAGAGTCACACTGATATCTGATTGCCACCAACTGTTGGCCAGAGGTCTCCACTCAGCTGAAGGTTACAACGAAGGCCACAAGTCACAGTGACATCACCAGTTGGCAAGACAGAAGCATTGTCTTGGTGACATGAGCAAAACACAAGGTTACACCTTCCAGTCGGCTAGACAACATGAATGTCATAGCGACCATGCTTTCTCAGAGGTTCCTTCTGTGATGGGGGTTGTAGACGTAAGGAGTATGATTACCTCCGAGAAGGCCTCCCCAATATAAAAGTCCAAGGAGGGAGCGGTCCCCGCAAAGGAGGACGCTGATGGGTATGGTACTGTAGATGACCATCATAGGGCCACCATTTTGAAGACATCATGTTGGATGGTAGGAGGACCCATTGGCGCGAGATGGTAGAGTCTGCAAGAAACGAGAGGACATATCAGTCAAGCATCGAAATATTAGTATATTTTGTAAGTCACGTTCCTGATAAACTTGAATTCTCAGTTTATTTAATAAGGCACCCATGAGGTATAAGCTTTTCATCTATACTTTGTAAAAAACCTGCCATTGCGATGTAATTGATCTTTGATGGGAAATTTTCCCACCAAGTCAAGTTCCAGAGTAAGCCACTGCCCCCCATAATCGTCCCATTATCGTCATTTGTAAGGGGCAGCGTGGGCTCATCTCGTCGCCTTCTTTTGTTGATTGTAGCATCGGTTCAAGTTTCTTAAGAGTGAACCAATAGGCATGTGTACAAGAATGTCGAGCCAACGTATTGTTGCATAGATATCATCTTCAAACATAGCTATGGGAAGAATTGCGGCCATAACAAGAAATGGACCTGCATTTCCTCAATAATCCAACTTCATTCGATCATAAAATTTTCTTCCGCCCAGACATTGTTGTCGTATCCTCATCTGTGTTATTTATAGTCAATTGTCTTAATTGCGGGGAAATGCTCCATGAGTCAAGGTGACATCCCAGGTAATGGAGATGGTTGAGTAGAGTTCGAGCTACAAAATCACAATCCAGTCAATGCGTCCATGAATCTCAATTATCTATCTCCTTCAGTATTCAATGTAACAAGCAATCACATAGCTAGACCAAATTCCTGCGGGGTTTGGGGTGGTGTAGCTATGCAGAAGAAAGCACATGGGTAGACATGCTAAGATAGTCATCGAGGAACAACCTTGGAAGAGACGGACCCCTGACCGACATAACCCATTGTTGGTAGTACCACCATTAAACAGCTTGCTGTGTAGAACCATGCAAAACCCACACAACCCAAGTTTTTCACCCTATCACGTGGGTGGAGAAGAGCGGGGCACCGTTGATGGAAATTCGTCACATTCATGATGAAGATGGACATCCCTAAAAGATCCCCTTCGTGGAAAGAAAGATCCCCTTTGTGGAAAGTTATACTCCGAGGCTCAACTCGGTATGCTTCATATCTGACCATTATCATTTGACAAACCCAAGTTAAAGCCAATGTCATTGGTCTCCCAAGCTCCCTCTTTAAACAAATCTAATATTCCAATCCCTACATTTTGGAAATCTACCACCTTCCGTCTTTCAGGCCATGGGCGCCAAGAATTTCAATGGTGCACGCAAATTGTGTAGTCATGCTATATTTGGCCTCTGATTCACAACACTCTGGATGGTAGGTTTGGCTTGGAAACCATAGATGAATAAAAACTAAGCAATGCACCCACAACAACCCTTATTTCTTAACAATTATCATCCCTTGTCTTGGCACTGCGCGTGAGTTTCATTTGGAGTCGAGACTTTACTCATTTAATTCAGTTTCTTGTTATTGCAGGCTTCACAGCTTTCCTTAAGGAGAGTAACTTCTAAAAGATTGCTTGAGGTCTGCGTTATGAACATATTCCCACAATCTTCCTCTCCCTTTTGCACCCTCTTGTGGTAGCATATTATGCAACACACACCTTAACCACTTCATAGGCTTGGATGTGTCGTATGTCGTCTACAAAGGATGTCCCTGTTGTTGAGCTTAGACGACTGCCAAGGAGTGTGTGGATCCCGCATTACCACGTCAGTGGGTAAGGAGACGCGAGGAGACATTGAGTGATGGATGCCATGACAACGACGACGGGGTAACCAGCCTTCGCATATACAAAACCCACACATGAGACTATCATTGGAAACCATGGGCGTAGGAGTGCGGGAAGCTGTCAGATGAAGGAAAACTATGCGAAAAAGACCCCAAACATTTGGACTTGAGCGAATTTTGAAGCGACGGGTTGGTTAACCTGGGGTAACAACAATGACGGGATAACAGGGCCAAATGCAAGATCTACATGATGGGCGAATGTGAAGGTTTGACTGTAGGTGAACGACAAAGTGCAATGAAAAATGACAAGAGGAAACCCTTAAACGCGGGTCTGCCAAGGTTAACAGACATCGGGAAAAAATAAAAGGGGAAACCTGCAGAGTCCAGCCTGCACTAGCAAATGACTTGGAAAAATTTAGGTAGATGAACTTGGCCAAAGGTATTTTGATCGTTTTAAGGCTCATGATCATCCTGGGCTTTGAAACAGGGGTGTGCAAAACGAGATGGGGACAAAACAACCCGTCAGGAGCGAAAAAGAGGGGGTCCCTGCTTACAGCGGGGCGGGTGTGAAAAACATGCACAATAGAAACCATTGTGGTAAATGGATGAAAACTTGATTTATGGTAAATTAAACATGATGCAAGCTAAATTAAGATGATTTTATGCTAAAATTGATCTAACTATGCAATTTCTAAGATAATCTAAGCTAATTCTAAGCTAAAAGATGGAAACCTAATTTATAAACAAGCTAAGATGGATGCATGGAAGCCATTAATGGATGTATTAAGCTATTATTCAACTAAAAATTAACTAAAATTAGCTAAAAGTGAGTAACTTGAGAGTGTGAATGCAAGTGAATTCAACAACATAAGTTTGCAATTAAAAGATGGATCCATTTGTCTACAAATAGTGTTCTATTTATCAGAGAGAAAATGAGGAATGGAGGACTAAGATCAAAAGGATTAATCAATTATTAAAAATGGAGGAAATAGGAGGTATGGATCATGGATTCTCATCAATGGATGAGAGTGCAAGATGAGAATTAATCAAGGGCTCATATTTGTTCCAAACAAACACACTTTTGACCTGCACATATAGGTCACAAGGTGACTTGCTCAAGAGGTTAAAATTTTAGCTTGCTCAAGAAGCCAAATGAGATGATTGGAGGAGAGAGAATATTCTTTGGAATATTCTCATGGGTGAGGATAAAACATATTTTTCAAATTAAAAGAAATTTTTAATTGTGCAAAAAAAAGATAAGGAATATTCTATGGGAATATTCCACTTTTGGAGGAAAATTAGTTTAATTGCTAATTAGACAAGGTTTAACCATACAATTAGGGGTTTGAATAATTAAAGTGATATTCATTGAATTAAATGATTTAATGAATGGGGGAGAGATGAAATGACATTTAATTAAATAACTTAGGGTTATTTAATTAAATTAAAAGACTTAGGGAATTAAATTAAATATTTTGATGTATTTAATTTAATGAGATGAAATGTTAGCGTGAAAGGGGGGAATTAACCTGATTTGATGAATTAGGTTAATGGACGAAAATGAGGTAATTAATTAAATAGCTAGGCTAATTTAATTAATTAAGCGAAAAAAGGACGAGTTTAAAAAGGAAATAATGTTAGTATACTTGTTTTGAGTGCATGATATCATTCAAGGCATTTTTGAGTGTCTACATTATGCCCCTCTTTGAAGCAAAGTACTTGTTGCTTCGGTTGAAAGAATAAAACTTCTTGGATAAGAACTGCTGCTTAAATCAAAAAATAATTTCTTTTTATTTTTTTGATGCACCAACGGAAGGATAAAGCTGATTCCCTGCCCCTTTGAGAAATTAGGCAAAAATTTTGAATTTTGGGTTGATTTCTTGACAAAGGTGAAAAGTTGCCCCATGGGGTCCATAAAGGCTTCGAGATGCAAGAATTATGTAAAAAATGAAAAAAATGATTCAAAATAAGGTCTAGTTTGGAAAAATTGGTGAAAATGATGATAAAACCTAGCTTGAATATGAAATTAGGGCAAAAAACCCTAATTTTCTAGCATAAATAAGCTAAGAAGGGTCACTTTCAATTTATTTGTGCATTCACACCATATAGATTCTTGTTGTTTTGAGCTCTGACCCTCTGACGAAATGGCACAACGAAAACTCCTACGACACATTTTTGACCAAGTTCGAGAGTATTAGTGGATTCCAGGCTCAAGAACACTTGTATGTAACTCAAAACTTGATTTGAAATTTGACTTTTTGATGCATTTATTGCACTTTGAATTTTAAACGTTGGCGGCGTTGCTATATAGTGATGCCCATTTGAGAATCGACAACGCTAAAATGAATTATAACAATGCATATGTATATAGCAATGTAGTTCACAATTTAAAATTAGGGTTTTCAATTTTAAATTGCAATACATGTATATATAGCAACACTTCCAGATTTGGAAATTAGGGTTAGGGTTTCTAAAGCTTAAATCGCGATGCCCCTATGGTTGGCGACACACTTTGCAATTTGCAATTTGAAATTCCTTCGGGCGTCACAATTTGGAATTGGATTATAGTGACGCTATTGTAAATAGTGACACTTGTGATTTTTGAGCTAAAAATTTCAAATTGATTCAAATTTCTTTGATTTTTGACGTTGTGTGCTTCGTGGGTGTAGGAGGTCATTCCACCACTAATTTCGCGTGAGCACAGGCCCATAGTTTTGGAGAGACTGGGTGATTTGTCAGAGTTACACCAGGAGCACTTGGGAGAGATCAACCTTTGGTACATTGCATATGTGCCCATCGTTTGGACTCATTTAGCTATGATGATTGCTCTTAGTGAGACTTCGTCGTTTCACCTCCCGATAGGCGAGGCAACAATTACCTTAGAGGATATGTGGTGTATTATGCATTTTCCAATACATGGCGAGTGGGTGATATATGATGTTGATGCCGAATATGATACATGTCACAAGGTGATGAAGTTGGAGAACATTTCCCTAGTCACATCACAAATTGACCTCGAGATGTATAAAGGTCACGTGCCCATGTTTCGATTGATTATTGTAGCCATCATTTCAGGTTTGGAAACTCCAAACTGATGGAGTAGAGGGTTCAACCTAGGATGGGGCCTAGCATGGCATGGATGCTCCACATGAGGTCTTTATTCGCATGGGGCCCAGTGATGCTAGCCTCATTATATCATGGCATGCACAACTTTGTCTATTGTAATGATAAAGCCATTGGTGCAGGGGTGACCCTGGTTCACATCTAGGTGTCAGAGCATATAGCTATGCTCTGATCAATAGTACATATAGCCGATGTTGAGCGGGATGATCTAGTGATTTGGTGGTGTAGAGGTGCCATTACCCTACAACACATTGGATAGATTGGGTTCCCATACTAGCGGCGAGTACTGGATGACATGACAATATTTAGGTGGCGACCTTGGTGACAGATGCCAGGATGGTATGACGATGCACAATAGTTATTTTTTGCTAGATAGACCCGATATATGTAGGGTTAGGAGCATACGATTATAGAGTGATACCTGCCAGATAGAGTTGCATAGCAGTTCAACAAGCAATAGGACAGGCCCGATGATGCTTACAAAGCCATTTTTGTTAGGTTTGATTGAGAGGTACCCACATGGAGACCCACTATTCCAGCTCTAGAGGTGGTGGAGGGATTCATGGAGTTGGTAGCTTAGCCATGGTCCTATGACCAGGGTCATGCGATCACATAGACAATGCATGTTTATGATGCATGGTTCACACCTCCTCGATGCTTGACAAATCTAGCGAGTGCTCCTCTGTGAGGGAGACCTAGAGGGAGAGGAGCTAGGGGCAGAGGACAGGGACATGGACAAGGAAAGGTTGGCCAAGATGGCCAAGATGGGCAGGATTTGGGGGCTCCACCAGTTGGTTAGTAGCCTCCGGTTCAGTAGCATCCTGCACAACCACCACTGCCAAATGCGAGAGATATCCGGATTTAGCAGTTGTAGTAGTAGGTGTAGGTTTTGATAGGTGAGTGGGATCGGGCCCACCAACAGATTTTGGCTATTACTACTAAGTAGGACTAGGCTAGATAGTAGGTAGTGCCCATCACAGTGGAGAGGGACCACACTAGGTAGCAGTTACAGGCTATGACCACGGAGAGAGATCATGAGATCTAGCAGCAACACTAGATAGAGGTGATGACAGCAACCAGCCAGGGCAAGACTACATCCATATGATTGTATAAAGAGGCCATGATTGAGGTGGCATATTATAGGATGCATTACCACCGAGATGTGTCAGTGTGACTTAGAAAACCCGACTTTTCATAGAGGAGCGACAAACAGTCTAGATTTGAGGAGCATCCAAAGAGGTAGGCTGGAGAGGGGAGCAACCATCAGGGCTAGCTTCTAGTGTACATACATTTTTTGATTTTGTTGCCCCATTCTTTGACATAGATATATATTCATGGGATCATTTTTTATAGCCTCATGGATATTGTATTTATGATCGATATGCATACACTGATCCAGATTTTGTACCATGACATTCATTTTTTGATATATATATGATACAGATATGGATTTTATATGATATGTTCATTTTATTACATGTTTATGATTGTATGATATGAGATGATTATATTTGATCATGTATGGTTGCACTTTATTTATGCTTATGTGATATGTGATGCTATGAGATGATATTCGATGTTATGATATGTATGGATGCAATATTATATTCTTTTTTAGTATCTTTTCGTGATATGATATGATATGCATATGTTATGGATGCATTTTTTCTTGTGTATTTTCCATGCAATTTTATGAGATGATCATGTATGCATATGGATGTATGGATGGTTAATATAGATGTTTTCTTATGAGAATTCAATGTGATGTATGTTTATAATATGATATGCAATGGAACTTATGATATGTGATGCTACGATTTAAGATGCTTATAATAACAAATCTATATTATTCATTACAACTTAAATGATAATGCAACATATATGATTATGAGATGCATGTATGTTGATGATTCGTGGATGTAGGATGGATGCATTGATGATGTTTTTGTTGACTGTCATAATACCAGGTTAGCGTGGAGAGAATATAGTAGAAAAAAGAATGAATGACCATTGATTTTGATGATTGCTTCAAAAGATCCAATAAGTCTATGATCCACCAAGACTTTATTAGAGATGGTGATGAGACATGCATGATGAGGATGAATGTAGGATGATGAGTTTCTCACATTTTGGGATTGAGATTTTTCGTCGTTCCTTATTGTTTGATATAACACATAGACATGATGCATCAAGGTATTGATAACCAAGACGACGTTGTATCTAGTGTAATGGATTTTGACTTGGTAAATAAATATGATAGTTCATTTTCACATCTTTACATACGAAAACCTCGTTGGAATGTAAGTTAGAAACTTAGAATATATTGGACCAAAGCATACACAATAGTCAACAACATACTCCAAACGACCTTCCTACACACAACTAAGCAAGTATGTGCCAAGATTATTTTACAAAAGTATCCACAAGCATAACAAAAAAAAGATCATGATCGATGCCCCATTTCTTTCTCTCTAAATTATTTTTATAGAAATCATCAAGAGGTCCTCAAAATGGGTCATTAAGATAAATTATAGGAAAAGATCAAAGACAGACAGTCAATGTGATCTATATCTCTTGCATGTTTAATTTAGCTAAGGTGATGCCTAATACTGATGTCCATCATAGGAAGGATACATCCTAGGAAATGTTGATCAGGTAGTTGTTTAATGTTAGGATGATGATGAACTTTATAATAATCCGCTGATATAAACTTCACTGACACATTTACCTATGATCTATACTTTAGATTTTGACACTTAGGTTCTCACTTTACGAATTGCTATACTTGTTTTCTATTTGTTTTGCCAAAGGGTGAAGGTGCCAATCAATTTATTATGGGTGAAAGTTATTATAGGTGAAAGCGAGATGGGATGGGTGGTTTTGGATTTTTTTGGAATATTTCAATGTTTTTGGTCTTTTCTAAAATTTATGTGGATGTTTTGGGTTTTTTGATTTTTTGAGGCTATTTAGGGCTTTCAAATGTTTTCTAATGTTTTTGAATTTTGAATTTTCTAATGTTTTTGTGTTTTTTGAATATTTGGATGTTTTTGTGTTTTCTGGATATTTGGATGTTTTGGGGTTTCCAAGAGTTTTCTGACCAAGGACCTAACCTAAAGACCTATCCTAGGGGTCTCAGGGGCTGATCAAAGATAAGCCTTGCCTATGTTATACATGCAGAGACACGTAGTTCGACTAACTCTACTTATTGACAAGATGAGAAATGCACAGATGATGGAATGCCAATTTATTATGCAAGACTCTTAAAAGACTAACCTAGGGTGTCTCTGGGGCACATCAATGATGGCCTTTCCTACATTCAAGTTCAGAGAAAATGTAGTTTGACTGACTCAACTTATTGACAAGATGAGAAATGCGCAGGTGACAGAATGCCAATTTATTATGGTGGACTCCTAAAAGATTGACCTAAGGTGTCTCGGGGGCACATCAATGATGGCCTTGCCTATGTTCAAGCTCAAAGACAACATAGTTCGACAAGGGTACAATTTTTTTTGGATTTTCGATCTTTGACCTTTTTAGGATTTTGATGTGTGTTAGATGTTTTGGATTTTTCCTTTAAAATTTTTTGAATGTTTTTGGATTTTAGTTGTACTGGATTTTGTAAATGTTTTTGGATTTTCTAATGAACATTTTACGAATGTTTTTGGTATTTTTGATGAGATTTTATGGATTTTTTTGGTATTTTTGACAACCTTAAGATACAAAAGAGCTTGATATGATCCATAATGAAGTCCCCCTAGCGTGACATGTTAGACTACTTCAATAAAGGTAGGATAAAATGACCTTTGGAATATGCCAAGTAGTACTAAATGGATCATGATGCTTCACAATATCAAGCTATGATAAGGATGTCGATAGGCGATGGATAAATGGTGGTGCAAAGAATGATAGGACAAAAGATCCAAATAATAGATGGAGGTGCTTTATTTATGCAAGGCAGCTGTTTTCCAAGTTTTCACCAAGGTACTTTCCCAAAGCGCCACTGAAGTAGAGTACAATTTTTTTTTTACTTTTTCAATCCTTTTTCTCATTTGATTGAATTTTGATTATTTTTTATTTTTTTGTATTTTCAGATTTACACCCTTCAAGACTAGGCATAAACCTTTTTGAGATGCAAGCTCTTAGTTGGATCCTGCAAGGGTTCTCCTTCAGGTGTTGACAATTGGTATGCTCCTGATCTATAAATAGCTATGATGACAAAGGGACCCAATGAGTTAGGCTCAAACTTTCCTTTACTTTCCTGATCTGGAAGGTTCTTTTGATTTTGCTTTAGGACAAGATCCCCTACTTGGAAAGACCAAAATTTGATCCTATTATTATAGCTATGTTTTAGTCAGTTTTGGTATACTTGCAAGTGATTGAGAGCATCGAGACAATGCTCATCTAGGAATTCTAGCTCATTCAGCTAAGATACTTTGTATTCTTCATCGGTGATCAAGTTCTGTAGTGACACTCGCAATGATGGGAGCTCAACCTCAATAGGAAAGATAACTTCTAATCCAAAGACCAAGGAGAAAGGGCTTGCGCCTGTTGGCGTGCAGATACTGGTTTGATAGGCCTAGAGAGCAGGATTTAGTTGCAGATGCTAGTCATGACCAACTTCATCGACTATTTTCTTCAGGATTTTTAGGATAGTTTTATTCGTAGCCTCAACTTAGCCATTTCTTTGGGGATAATACGAGGTAGAGAATCAGTGTTGGATGTTGGCTCTTTGACATAGCTCTTTCACATCCCGATTCTTAAAGGGTGTTCCATTGTTTGAGATTAGGGTTTGTGGAACACCATAGCGGAAAATTAGATAATTTAGGATAAACTTGGCAATTTGTTTCCCCATTATGTAGGTCATAAGAATGGCTTCAACCCACTTAGTAAAGTACTCAGTGGCAGTTCTGATAAACTTGTGGCGATTGGATGAGGTTGGGGTGATTTTTCCTATGAGGTCAAGCCCCAACTATGAAAAAGGCTAGGGTGTAATCATTGGCTGCAATTCTTGAGCTGGAGCATGAATCAGATCTCCATGCTGTTGAAATTGGACACACTTCTGCACGTACTGATGAGCTTCCTTTTCCATGGTTGGCCAATAGTACCCTGTCCTCAACAGTTTCTTAGCTAATGTCATACCACTAGAATGGGACCTAGATATGCCATCATGTACTTATGTTAATGTAGTTAAGGCTTCGTCTTGGTTAAGACATCATAACAATTCCCCTTCGATGATTTGACAGTAAAGAATATCACCTAAGATAACGAATTGGGACACCTTTTTAACAAAGGTCTTTTTAAGGTTTGAGGTGATATCGGATGGGAGGGTTCCTCTACTTAGGTAGGTAAAGATGTCATGGCACCATGGGGTTCTAGGACCAACAATGACACATGTGAATTCTAATTTAGGGATCTTGGAAGTTGGTATGAGAAGTTGTTCTACCAAGAATTCACATTAGAGGATGTTGTTTGGAAGGTCTAGTAGTGATTCGATCATTGCCATGGCGTCTGCTACTTTATTGTTAATGCGAGGAATCTGGTCAAAAGTTATGTCTATAAAAAGGTCCTTGAGATTGTCTACCATGTTTTTGTAAGGACTGAGCTTATCATTCTTAGTTTGATAGTCATCATTGACTTGGTTGATAACCAGCTGTGAATCTCCATATACTTTCATTTCTTGTATCTTCCACTAAACCACTATCCTTAAACTTGTGATTAGGGCTTCGTACTCAATAATGCTATTAGTACACAAGAATGATAGTCGATATGACTTTGGAATGCAATCACCTTGAGGGGTGATGCAAAGAATGCTTGTTCCTGATCCATGTTGAGTGAACGATCCATCAAATTACATCTTCCACTGACTTGTGAGATTGATAAGGAACACTGATTCATCAAGGAACTCATATATCAGAGGGTTCTTAGTGTAGATAGGTGCTTCTGCTAGTTGGTCTATGATCACTTGTCCTTTGATTGCCTTACACTCTACATACTCTATGTCAAATTTTGTTAAGATCATCACCCATTTGGACATTCATCCTGTGAGAGTTGCTTTAGATAATAGGTATTTTAATGGGTCAATCTTTGCAATGAGCTTGATTTGATGTGACAACATGTAGTGTCTGAATTTTTGTGAAGCAAAAATACTGCTAGGCATGCCTTCTCAATGGGTGAATAGTTCATTTCATAGCCCACCAAAGTTTTGTTGATGTAGTAAATAGCTCTTTCCTTTCCATTTTCATCATGTTGTGCTAATAGAGCTCCTAGTGCTACTGGTGTTATTGAGATATTCAGGATCAGTGGTTTGTTCGATATTGGTGGCATAAGCACTGGAGGTGTTAGTAGATAGTCTTTGATCTATTGAAAAGATTTGTCACACTTCTCATCCCACTTGTAGGTTATCCCTTTATGAAGAAGATGTGAAAAGGGGTGGATTTTATCTGATAGTTGCATTATGGACCTTCTGATGGACTGCAATCTTCCTTGTAACCCTCTCACCTACTTTAGTGTTTGCGGTGGTTCCATGTCTAGGATGGATTTTACCTTTGCTGAGTCGATTTCTATCCCTCTTTGTGAGATGATGAAGTCCAAAAGTTTCCCCGATGTGACCCCAAAGACACACTTTTTTGGATTTAGCCTTACTTTGTATTCTTCCAGCCTGTCAAAGATGGGTCCTAAGACTTGCATGTTCTCACTCCTTTTCCTTGATTTTTCCAAAATATTGTCCACATAATATTCAACTATTTTGTGGATCATGTTGTGAAAGATGAGGGTCATTGCCCTTTGATAGGTTTCTCTTGTATTCTTTAGCCCAAATGGCATCACATTCCAACAATAGGTTCCCCATGGACAAGTGAACACAGTTTTGTGTTGATCTTCTTTGGAATTTATGATTTGATTGTAGCTTGAAAAACCATCCATGAGTGACAACATTTCATGCCCTGCTGTTAAGTCAATAATGAGATCGATGTTAGGAAGAGGGAAATCATCCTTTGAACATGCCTTGTTTAAGACTCTGAAATCAGTGCATCTTTTGATGCCCCCAATGGGTTTTGAGACTTGTACTAGGTTTGAAACCCACTCAGGATAATCTATCGGTTGGATGAATCCAATGTCAAGAGGCTTTTGTAACTCCAGTTTCACCAACAATACTATCTGAGGGTGCATCTTCCTTAATTTTTGCTTGACTGGCTTAGCTTCAGGATAGACTGCGAAGTGATGCACAACTATGGATCAAGCCTTGGAATATTTGTGTATGACCATGCGAAGTTAGCTCTGTGCTCTTTTGAGGAATGCTACCAGGTTTGTTTGCTCTTCATCCAACAAGGATTCGACATAGAAAGTAATCTTAGGTTCTTCTTCGGTACCCATATTGACTGGTGTGGCCTTTTCTGCTAGGAATTATAACTTCTTTGGATGCATTTCACTAAGGGGGAGATTGAATCCCTCATCCTTGGGTGCCTCAGAGAGGTTTTCAATGTTGTATGCATCCTTTGTTTTTAATTTTTTAGGATTAGAAAGTGCCACAATGTGGTTTCACTTAAAAATCTTCCTGTTAGTTGCATTTCGTCAATTTTGTGACTGAAGGATTCAATCGTCTCCTCGTAGTATGCCTCTATATCTAGCCCTATGTGAAACCTGCTTTGTGATCTTCCCATGGTAATTTTTCATGAAGTCCCATGAATTCTGAGATCTCTTCATCATTTTTGAAGAAATCAAGAATTGGTGGTCCTTGTTGGTCCATGTCAATAAGTTGTGGGTAGACTAGGCATATTTTAGTTGGTTGACTATTTGGAGTAAAGGATGTAATAGATATCATGAAGAGGGTATTTTTCTCAAATATATTGGCAACATCAAGAGGGAATTCATCTAAGGTCATATCACATGATGTAGGTAACCAAGAGGAAGCTTCAACCCATTTAGCAGAAGTGCCTTTTCTAATAAGGGTGACCTTTCTAGTAGTACAACCTAGGCTGAGATTCTTTAGTCATTTCTCAGGAACGATGGTTTCTAGCAAACCATTATCATTATATCCTAGCTTCTCATTCTTGTTATATCCCTAATTTTGCATGAGCTATAAGCCTTTGTTATCATCTTCCATGGGAAGAATAGGGACAAGTCATTCATCGTTATAGAGGAGTTTAGAGACATCCTTCTCATTAACATCTTCTTGATTCAAATCTCCCTACTTGGTGAAGGTAGTAGCTTCCATCTTGATGGTTTTAGGCTCTTTGGTGCTAGATGTGGGTTTCCCATGAGACTGAGGAGAAATAGGTAACTCTCCTATGAAAAAGGTGTCTCTCAATAGCTTGTAGTTCCCACAACCATCATCTTGAATCACTGCTTTGATATTAGGTATGCCCTGCACAATAGGTGCCTTTGTTTTAGAAGTAGATGCAAGGGATGATGGGTCAACAAATGAGGTGGAAGATGTAGGCGCTTCTCCATTCTTAGGCATTTTGGGAATTTTATAGAACTTGGCTTCAAGATTTTTGCAATAGTAAAAAGGCTCAGAATCTCCATGGATAGTAATTTCTCTGCCCTCGAAAGGAAACTTCACACATTAATGATAAGTCGAGGCTACATATTTTAAAGCATGGATCCATGGTCGACCAAGCAAAATGTTTTAGGGGAGATCAAGGTCCAACACTTGACATGTAGTTTCTGCAATGAGAGGGCATACTTGGATGGGAAGTGCAATGATCCCTTGTGATACCCGTTCTTGGTCATCGTATGTCCTGATGGTGGTACTCTTTGTCCTCTCAATAGTATCCTCTGAATAGCCAAAAAAAATTATCAGTTGAAGGGAGAAAATATTCAATCTACCACCTCCATCTACTAAGACTCTTTTGACCTTGTTCTTATGAATGATAACCTCAAGGTGTAAATCACAGTTATTAGATGGCTGTGACGACAGGTCTTTCTTGGAGAAGGTGAGAAAATGATTAGCAATATGGCCTACCATAGCTTGAAACTGATCGGTATCAATATCCTCAAGAACATATGACTTTGATAAAGCTTTCTCCAAGATTTCCTTATGTGCAGGTGATAGCCTCAACAGTTCTAGGAGTGATATCTGTGTGGGGGTCTTTTTGAGATGTTCTAAGAGATTGTACTTGTTGGTACTTGATGCTGGCAGAGTAGATTGTTCCCTAGATTGGGGTGGGACTCCTTGAATGGTGATTTCACCATGTCGTATGGTGAATCCACACTCTGCACTATACCCTTTAATGGTGATGACAATGATGACGCTATCATAGGAAGCAACTACATTGGAATAGGTATGTTGTACGTTCGTATAATCTTTGGATTTTCCAGTGTTGTTTGCTTTGTTATGATCTAGCATGGGGTTCTTGTATATCTTAAGATCCTAGTTCCCATATGGTACCTTAATAGATATAGTATCGTTCTCTATGAGGTCTTGGATAATGTTTTTGAGCCTCATACAGTTTGTTGTTTTATGTCCTTTAATCTTGTGAAAATTACAAAGGTCCTTCTCGTTGTACTAGGATAGTTTCTCTTGGGGTTCTTGGTAGTTTTCAAAGTTAGGAAGTGTGATCAGATTTGACTCTACCAACTTTCTCATGATAGTTTTGATGGGTTCAGATAGCTGTGTGTACTTGCATTTAGGGTAGTTGTTCTTGTTAGGGGTTCGCCTTTGCATTTCAATATTGTTGATCTGATTGTTCTGAGAAGGTGTTGTTTGCTGCACAGTTGGTTGGATGTTAGCAACTTGATTGTTGTTTAGCCTTAGAGCACTTAGGATTACCTTAGCATCTACCCTCACCATCATTTGTCATGTTCTTGTTCTTAGCCCAAACATGAGGCTTGTCATTTGAACTAGTTGATAGGCGATTTTCTTTGTAAGCTTGAGTATTTCCCTGTGAGATTAGAGCTCTCTCGATGTGAAGGGCTCTAGGGACAAGCTCATCATATGATGTGATGCACTCCATTTTTAAGTGGAAGGATAGATCTAGATCTATATTGGCGATGATGATTCCCACTTGTTCATCGGGAAGAGGCCACTTGCTCTTACTAGCTCTCTGTCTCCATAGTTGTAAGAAATTAGCGAAAGTTTCTCCTTTATTTTTCCTAAGAGTGTACAATTCCTCTAGACTAACATCCATGTCAAGATTGAAGGAGAAATGATCAATAAATTTATCAGTAATTTCTTGAAAATTTTTGATACCGGGAGGAAAATGAGAAAACCAATCCATAGCAAGACTTGTTAAACGTCGAGGGAAGAGGCACATCAAATATGAATCATTGTAGGCCACCTCCATGCACATGACATTAAATTCTTTGCTATGGTCCACATGACTTCATCTCCCTTTATACTTATCAAATTTGGGTGTTTCAAAACCAGGAGGGAATGGTACTATTGTGATGTTTCAATCGAATGGATATGGACACAAGTTCTATATATGGGGCTTCTTTTCCTTGCCCATGCGAAGGTCCTACATTTCTTGTGAGAGTGTCTTAAATTGTGATGCTAGATTGTCTTGCGGGTTGGGTGGAAGAACATATGGTGGGATGATGGATGAATTGTATGGGGTGTATGGTGGTGTAAGATTTAGTGAAGGTGATTGGGGTATTGATGTATATGTTCCTAATGCATTTGGATTCACGATGTTCGATTGAGGATTATAATAGGAAATTTGTTGTTGTTGTTGGGAATACTGTTGAACTAGTAAGGCTTGCTGTTGAGCTTTTTGTTGTTGTTGCACCACTAGGGCTTGTTGTTGGGCCTGATGTTGTTGTTGTGATGCTAAAGTTGCTTGATAGGCTTGATGTTGTTGTTCTGCTGCTAATGCTACTTGTTGTTGTTGATGATGTGCTAAGGTTTCTTGTTGTTGTTATTGTGCTAAGGATGCTTGTTGTGCTGCTAGGGCTGTTTTTTGTTGTTGTTCTAAGGCTGATTGTTGTGCTACTTGTTGTTGTTGTTGTTGTTGTGATGCCACTAGCACTTGTTGATAGGCTTGTTGTGCTTGTTGTAAGGCTAAGGCGTGCACTTGCAATGAGGGATCAGGTTTCTGTTGGGACATCGGTGGAAGATTATGGATATTAATGTTTTGAGTGGGTAATGGATTGGTGATGAGATGTTGGGGATTCCCTTGGTTAGTATTCCTTGTAAGATAGTAGATTGTGGTGGAGGAATGTATGTTTGAGATCCTGTTTGATTTGGCATAGTAAAGGGGAGTGTGGGAAAAGATGAGAATGGTGCCATTAGATTATGCAATGGAAATGACATACTAGGACCTTGAGTCCATTGATTAAAAAGGTTTCCTTGTCCCATGTCTTGAGGATTTCCTTGTGTTAGGGATGTAGATAATGTATTACTTGTGTTGGCAGGATTTGTTACTAAGGGATTGCTTTGAGATGAGTTAATAATGGATGGGATGGATGTGTTTTGTGAAACCAATGGCATGGATGAACTAATTGGAGGATTGGGTAAGGATGTCCCTATTTTCTTTAAGGGTTGAATCTGTGGTATGGTATTGATATATGGGTGATCCCACAATACTGGTTTACAATTTTTGGCCAAACTAGACACTAAATTGATTTTTTCTAACTAAATCTCCACTTTTAGGAACCTATAGCAGCTAAACCGTGAGAAATTTGAAGATGATGCAAACTAGTGATTTGTGAAATTTCGTCTATAGATTCTAAATATATTTTTTTCAAAATTTTTGGAATCAGATTGCACTTCTTTTTTCATCTCCTTCGAAAACTAGTTTTTATCAGTAAACACCATTTTTAAGGAGTGATGCTCACCGTATACAACATAACTTTTTTTCTATGAAGGATAAAATTCTATTTTTTTCGAATTTAGATTTGTAACTATGATATCTAACTAGTTCATTTGATTTTATAGTGTTTTATTATATATTTTTTCCTTAATCAAGTTTCTAAGTCAAACCAATTACGATTCAGATATAGGCAGACTGTATACAACATAAATTTTTGTGTATGTATCAAAATTCAAATTTTTTTTTACTGGATCAAGGACATCAATACCTACCCTAAACATAATTTTTAGAATTTTATTTTGATAATCTGCTATTTTTCCACATGTGCAAAACAAAGAGCTTGATTTTTGGTGAAAAACCTATGTTTAATCAAACTAAAAAAATAAATACATGATAAAATCAAAACATATTAAAATTATATTTGATGAATAGCTCATTCCAAGGACTACCATCATCTAGTTGGGTCTGTTAAGTCTCCTCCATTTTCATCCTCTACCCGAGCTTTGAAGGGAAAATTTTTCAGATATTTGGTGCAAGAGGGAGAGAAGGTGGAAAAGGGGGGTTTTGAGTGAACCCCCCTTCGAGTGAATCCCCCTTGACCTTTCGAGCGAATGGGGGTTCGCTCAAAGGGTGGTTCAAGCAAACCCCCCTTTTTTCAAAAATTCCCTTTGTTTTCATTTTGGAAAACATGAAAAAAGTGGGTTTGACCATTTAATATGGTTCACTCGAATGGGGGTCTGAGCAAACCCCTCTTGGGTCCACTTGGACTCCTAGTTCGTGCAAACCCCCCAAAATCAAAAATTTTCTTTATGGGGGCATTTTTTGCAATTTTCCTTCCTCAACAGAATTGTAAACAAATTTTTTGGGATCACCCATACTCTTGCATGCTATTTTGAGATACTTGATTTGCATTGCTTTGCGTGATGGTAGGCATACTTGTGGTACTCATGGATATGGTTGAGGAAGGATGTCCTCGATATGTGGAATTCATGGTGGAGTAATGAAGGTCGAGAAGTGTGTACAACTGTTTAGGATCTTTAGGAATGGGAGGAGCACCAAAGGTACGTGTCCAAGTGTGTTGGAATTATGTGCCTCAATCTCACAGGCTGAAACCTCTGAAAGAGAAAATTCGGTGTGACATTCACTTTGTCTGGCCGACTAGCAGTTTTCTAATCTTGTGGAATGTTCAGGTCGTCAAGACCTTGTTGATGTCTTGCTAACTAGAGCTATCGTTGTGACTCGTTGTGTTCACTATAACCCTCTACCGAGTGAATTGGTCTGGATGACAGGTTGTTCATAAAGGTGATCGGGGAGACTTGTGGCAATAGAAGTCTTCGGGGAGAGATTTGAATGCTCGATATGACTCATATCAATATGGAAAGTCTCGCCGACGGTTATACACTCAGAGTATCGGATTAACACAAAGTCTTCGGGAAGAACTCTTGGCGATAGATGGTATGTCTCACTAAATAGCTACACTCGGAGTCATCGGGATAACATGAAGGCTTCGGTATAAATTCTTAGCGATGGATGTTTGTCTCAGCGATGGGGTAGTCTGTTGTCGGTAGGACTCCTGGCGACTGTTTGGTGCTCGGTATGACTTGAGGGCTCGGTATTACCTCTCAGCGATAGCGGTAAGTCTTGTTGATGGTAGGATATTTCTATGTGACTTGAAGGCTTGGTGTGATCTCTTGGCGAGTAGCGATAGTCTCGCCAATGGAAATGCTAACGTCTAAGTGACTTTGGAACTTTAGTATGATGTCTCACCGAATAATGATGGTCTTGCCAAATAGCGATACATGTGATGGATATCGTTATAACCTCTTGCCAATAGTAAGGACTCTTGGCGATAACTTTGATCAGGCTTTGTGGCATTGGGGAGACACGGTTAGTGTCTAACCGACATGCGAATAAAAATTGAACGCCTTTGACTGAGTGGTGACTATCCTACGTGGTGTCTCCGGCCAATCAAAGAAGCCGAATGGGAACCGTTGGAAGTTAGTCTGTTGTGGCAGTTCTGTGAGGAAGTTCAATAGACAGGAATGACATGAATATATTCTGGAGTTGCAGATGATGTTCGGTTTGATGGTTTGATGGATGAATGTTGGATGAATGGTTCGATGTATGATTAGTGAGAATTCAATTATGAGAGTATTGTAACTTGAATATTCTGTACAAGGTTGATCATTGTGAATGATGCTATAAATTGACATCAGAGAGTGAAGCCCGTACTCTGTATGTAATTTCATTACTGTAATACAAAGGGGTTTTTCTTGGTGTGGTGGGTTTTCCTCCCGTAAGGGTTTTCCCATGTAAATTTGGTGTTCATCTATGTATGTTTGTTTCTCTATTTCTGTTATTGCTTTCAAGTGTATCTTAATTGGAGTGTAATTGAAAAATTAAAAGCACCTTTGCATTCTTCCCTGAGGTTTTGACGTTAGGAGAGTTGTTTATGCACCTTAGCTTTCCTTACAAGTGGTATCAGAGCTTGGTCAGTTGTGTTATCCTTGTGGGTACGTTGGGTTTTTTGTGTCAATTCTGTTCAGTGGGAGTCTTGTAGAAGTTTGGTAATTTGAATTATATGTTGAGATGGAAAACATGTCAAGAAAGATTGAAATTGAGAAATTCAATGGCAGCAATTTTGAGTTGTGGAAACTTAAAATGGAAGATCTTTTGGTTGATCGTGATCTGTGGCTTGCTATGTCTGGAACAAAGCCTACATGCATGAAGCAAGAGGATTGGGACCTTGCAGATAGAAAATCTAAGGGGCTGATAAGGCTCTGTTTGGAAGACTCTGTTCTTTTGAATGTTCATGAAGAAAAGATTGCATCTTCCTTGTGGAAAAGACGGGCACCTATTTATCAGGGAAAGTCCTTGGTGAATAAATTGTTCTTGAGGAAGAAGTTGTACTCTTTGATAATGCAGGAGGGAGGATCTATTGCTAATCAGTTGAACACATTCAACATGCTGATTGCACAGTTAACATTTGTTGGTGTGAAGATTGATGAAGAGGATCGTTGTATGCTGTTATTATGTTCTTTGCCAGATTCTTGGGATCACCTGGTGATGGCTATTGGGAGTACGACATCCAGTTTTGAGATGGAAGATGTTGTTGCTTCTTTGTTATCATAAGAGATGAGAAGGAAATCTTCTGAGATGGTGAAGGAGGCCCTTGCAATTAGAGGAAGGTCGAAAGAGAAAGGCAAGAAGAAGTACAAGAAATCCAAATCGAAATCAGAAGGGAGATCAAAGTCTCCTGGAAAGAAGTCCAAGGTGAAGTGTTGGAATTGTGGGAAACCTGGTCATGTCCGAAAGGATTGTAAAGAGGAGAAAAAGAAGAAGAAGAATTCTTCCAACAATGATTCTTCTCAGAGTGATGCGACACCTTCATTGCAGCCTTGGCTACATAGGCATCAGATGATGTCTGGTTGATTGATTCTGGAGAATCTTTCCACATGACATATCATAGAGACCGGTTCACGAAGTATGAAAAATACGATGGTGGAAAGGTGTATTTGGCAAGTGATTCATCTTTGGAAATTGTTGGTCGTGGAAGAGTCAAAATTCAATTCCCTGATGGAAGAGTGAAGGGAATCAATGATGTAATGCATATACCAGGTCTGGCTTGAAATCTACTTTCTGTTAGTATGCTGAATGATATTGGAGTGCAAGTCACGTTCTCTAGAAATGGCTGTAAGATGAATAGAGGCTCAATGGTGCTAGCGAGGGGTGCTCAAATTGGTACCTTGTATAAGCTGGATGCACATGTTGTTCAATGCAATAGTGTCTCTGCAAAGTCATAGAAAACTACTCATGGAGGAAAAGAGGAAAAAGTTCCTGATTGTGTAAACTCTATGGAAGTTAAACTTCTAGCAAAAAAGACTATGCTCTGGCATCATAGGCTAGGCCATATTGGAGAAAAAGGTTTAAAAACCATAAGGAATAAAAACCTGGTTGAAGGGCTTGATGATTGTAACCTCGAATTTGAATTTTGTGAACATTGCATATATGGAAAACAACACCGTGTTTCATTTTATTCCAGTCCTCACAAATTTTCTGGTTTGCTTGATTATATTCATTCTGATATTTTATGGTCCAGTGAATGTTCCTTCTCTGTCTAAATCAAGATACTATGTATCGTTTATTGATGATTATTCAAGAAGAGCATTTGTCTATTTTTTGAAAAGTAAATCAGAAGTGTTCAGTCGGTTAAGGAATTTAAAAACCTTGTAGAAAATCAGATTGGAAGAAAAATAAAATGCTTAAGGACTGATAATGGCGGTGAATATTGTTTTGATGATTTCGAGAGGTACTATAAGATCATGGGATTAAAAGACATAAAACTACACCTTACACTCCACAAAAAAATGGAGTTGCAGAAAGGTTCAACAGGACAATGATGGAAAGAGCACAAAGTATGCTGAGTAGTGCTAGCTTGGAGGAGAAGTTCTGGGTTGAGGCAGTTGCTACAACATGTTACTTGATAAATCGTTCTTCGAATTCTGCTCTTGTTGAGAAAACACCTTTGGAAGCATGGTCTGGTAAGAAGCCCTCTTTAAGACATTCATGTTTTTGGCTGTGAGGCATATGCATATGTGTCGAATGAGAAAAGATCTAAATTGGAGAACAAGGCTGTTAAATGTATTTTTATTGGCTATAGTGCTGGCATAAAAGGATACAAGCTTTGGAATTCTGATACGGAGAAGGTTCTATACAACATAAGTGTTATCTTTCATGATTTGAAGCCTTCTACCTTGGATCTGCAGTCAAAGACAAAATCAAAAAACAAAAAGGATGTAGTTGAAATTCCTCCGACACGAGAAAGAGGAATTGAAAATTCAAAATGTACCTGAAATTGAGGAGAGCTCAAGTAGTTCTGAGAGTTCTAATGAAGAAGAACAACCTCAGCCTCAACAAGTGAGGAGGTCAACTCGTGAAAGAAAGCAACCTGATAGGTATGGGTTCTCTTTGATAGATTCTACTTGTGCCTATGCTTTCATTTCTAGCACTGATGAGCCTAGGACTGTAAAAGAGGCATTTAGAATGTCTGATTCAAACTCCTGGTTGGAAGCCATGAATGAAGAAATGACATCTTTAGAAAAAAATGATACTTGGAGTTTGGTGCCCTTGCCTAAAGGCAGAAAAGCTGTTGGCTGCAAATGGGTATTTAAAAAGAAAATAGGTCTGGATGGCAGTGTGGAAAAATATAAGGCGAGGTTGGTTGCGAAGGGTTATTCCCAGGTAGAGGGAATTGATATGGAGAAATTTTTTCTCCTGTAGCTAAGCTGACATCTATCATATCTCTTTTGTCACTTGTAGCAGCGTATGAATTAGAGATTGAACAGATGAATGTGAAGACAAATTTTTTTCATGGTGATCTTGAAGAAGAAATTTATATGTCCTAGCCTGAGTACTTTGTGGAGAAAGGTAAAGAGAAACTGGTATGCAAGTTGAATAAGTCTCTGTATGGATTAAAGCAGTCTCCTAGAATGTGGTACCAGAAGTTTGACACTTTTTTTTTGTCATTGGGATTTGTAAGATCAAAATTTGATCATTGTGTGTATTATAAAGTTGAAAGTGATCAAGTTCTTATTATTGCACTCTATGTTGATGATATGTTGTTCATAGGCAATAGTAAGTTAATGATTTCTGATCTTAAGTCTCAGTTGTCTGCAAAGTTCGAAATGAAAGATCTTGGTGCAACAAGGTATATTCTGGGAATGGAAATAACCAGGGACAAGAAGAATAAAAAACTTTGGCTTAAAGAGTAAGTATATCAAGACTGTTCTAAAGAGATTTTGTATGAATGATTGTAAGCAGCTAGTTGTTCCAGTTTTGCAGGGAACGAAGCTATCTGTTGAAGATTGTCCAAAATCTCCTACTGAGATGGAGGACATGACCAGTGTGGCTTATGCTAGTGTGGTTGGAAGTCTAATGTATGCAATGGTATGTATAAGTCCAAACATTGCCCAAGTAGTGGGAGTACTAAGTCAGTTTATGGCTAATCCTGGAAGAACACATTGGGATGCTGTGAAGAGAGTATTTAGATATTTGAAGGGCACTTCAGAATATGCTTTGTGTTACCATGGGAACTTGGTTGAATCACAAAGAACTCTCAGCATTCGAGGTTATGCAGATTCTGATTGGGCAGGGGACATTGACAGTAGAAGATCCACCAGTGGATATATTTTCATGATGAATGGTGGTGCAGTGAGTTGGATGAGTATGCGGCAGGCTGTAGTCGCTTTGTCCACTACAGAGGAAAAATACATGGCAGCAACACACGCCTGTAAAGAAGCAATATGGTTAAAAAATTTGTGTTCTAACATTGGTTTTGATGTAGGGACAATAACAATTTACTATGACAGTCAGAGTGCTATTTTTTTGGCAAAGAATCCTACTTTCCATGCCAGGACGAAACATATAGATGTATAGTATAATTTTGTATGGGATAAGGTGGAGGATGGAAAGGTCCTTTTAGAAAAAGTGGATACTCTGGAGAATGTTGCAGATGCATTGACAAAGCCAGTGAGCACAGACAAGTTCAGGTGGTGTGCCAGTTCTATGGGCCTCAGTGCCCATGAATTTCAGGAGTTTTGTTGTGCTCTGGAGGTGCCTGTGTGATCTTCGTCAAGTGGGAGATTGTTGGAATTGTGTGCCTCAATCTCACAGGCTGAAACCTCTGAAAGAGAAAATTCAGTGTGACATTCACTTTGTCTGGATGACTAACAGTTGTCTAATCTTGTGGAATGTTCAAGTCACTGAGACCTTGTTGATGTCTTGCCGACTGGAGCTATCGCTGTGACTCATTGTGTTCGCTGTAACCCTCTGCCGAGTGAATTGGTCTGGCTGACAGGTTGTTCATAAAGGTGATCGGGGAGACTTGTGGCCACATAAGTCTTCGGGGAGAGATTTGAACGCTCAGTATGACTCATATAGATATGGAAAGTCTCGCCGACGGTTATACACTCAAAGTATCGGAGTAACACAAAGTCTTCAAGAAGAACTCTTAGTGATAGATGGTATGTCTCGCCGAATAGCTACACTCAGATTCATCGGGATAACATGAAGGTTTCCATATGAAGTCTTAGCAATGGATGTTTGTCTCAGTGATGGGGTAGTCTGTTGTCGGTATGACTCCTGGCGACTGTTTGGTGCTCGATATGACTTGAGGGCTCGGTATTACCTCTCAGCGATAGCGGTAAGTCTTGCCGACGATAGGACATTTCTATGTGACTTGAAGGCTCGGTGTGATCTCTTAGCGCGTAGTGACAGTGTCGCCGATGGAAATGCTAATGTCTAAGTGACTTTGGAACTTCGGTATGATGTCTCACCGAATAACGATGGTCTTTCCGAATAGCGATACATGTGATGGATATCAGTATAACCTCTCGCCGATAGTAAGGACTCTTGGTGATAACTTCGATCAGGCTTTGTGGCATCGGGGAGACACGGTTAGTGTCTCACCGAGATGCAAATACAAATTGCACACCTTTGAACAAGTGGTGACTATCCTACGTGGTGTGTCTCCGGCCAATTAGAGAAGCCGAATGGGAACCGTTGGAAGTTAGTCTATTGTGGTAGTTATGTGAGGAAGTTCGATAGATAGGAATGACATGTTTATATTCTGGAGTTGCAGATGATGTTCGGTTCGATGGTTCGACGGATGAATGTTG